>CM059192.1:91721235-91749656 GCA_030323885.1 Branchipolynoe longqiensis
ATGTTGTTTACATTATACAGGCACCTGGCTATGAGTCATGTTGTTTACATGATACAGGCACCTGGCTATGAGTCATGTTGTTTACATTATACAGGCACCTGGCCATGGGCCATGTTGTTTACATGATACAGGCACCTGGCTATGAGTCATGTTGTTTACATGATACAGGCACCTGGCTATGAGTCATGTTGTTTACATTATACAGGCACCTGGCCATGGGTCATGTTGTTTACATGATACAGGCACCTGGCTATGAGTCATGTTGTTTACATGATACAGGCACCTGGCTATGAGTCATGCTGTTTACATGATACATGTACCTCACCATGAGTCATGCTGTTTACATTATACAGGCACCTGGCTATGAGTCATGCTGTTTACATGATACATATACCTCACCATGAGTCATCCTGTTGACATGATACTAGGACCTGGCTATGAGTCATGCTGTTTACATGATACATGTACCTCACCATGAGTCATGTTGTTTACATGATACAGGCACCTGGCTATGAGTCATGTTGTTTACATTATACAGGTACCTGGCTATGAGTCATGTTGATTACATTATACAGGCACCTGGCCATGGGTCATGCTGTTTACATGATACAGGCACCTGGCTATGAGTCATGCTGTTTACATGATACAGGTACCTGGCTATGAGTCATGCTGTTTACATGATACAGGCACCTGGCTATGAGTCATGCTGTTTACATGATACATGTACCTCACCATGAGTCATCCTGTTTACATAATACTAGCACCTGGCTATGTGTCATGTTGTTTACATGATACAGGTACCTCACCATGAGTCATCTGTTTACACGATACAGGCACTTGGCTATGAATCATGTTGTTTACATGATACAGGTACCTGGCTATGAGTCATGCTGTTTACATGATACATGTACCTCACCATGAGTCATGTTGTTTACATGATACAGGCACCTGGCTATGAGTCATGTTGTTTACATGATACAGGTACCTGGCTATGAGTCATGCTGTTTACATGATACACATACCTCACCATGAGTCATCCTGTTTACATGATACTGGCACCTGGCTATGAGTCATCCTGTTTACATGATACAGGCACATGGTTATGAGTCATGCTGTTTACATGATACATGTACCTCACCATGAGTCATCTTGTTTATATGATACAGGCACCTGGCTATGAATCATGTTGTACAGGTATTGTATGCAGGTATTGTATGCAGGTATTGCAGGTCAGGTATTGCAATACCTCAGGGAGTTTGACGCCCCTGCCCTGCAGAGTTGTAAACCACTGCCTTGTGGTACAGGTTCTTGGCAGAACCGAAGTCTAAGGGAGCAAACCCTGAACAGAAAACCATGTCACTGTGGCAGCATTAAGGGCGGTTGATGTATGGAACTCCCATCTCCCAACCAGCCACTGCAGGGACAAATAGTTTTGTGCCTGTCTGGACATGTTCTTGCCGGTGTGAAACCTCTATTTGCCCCCCCGAGAGAGTGCCGCTGGTAACTTGCAAAAGCCAGCAGCACTTCAACACTTTTGTAGGCAGCTTTCATGAAAGCAGTCTTTGTCCCATCGCGACCGACATCATCATGATGATGACATGATACAGGTTTCTGGCTATGAATCATGTTGTTTACATGATACAGGTACCTCACCATGAGTCATCCTGTTTACATGATACAGGTACCTGACTGAGTTATGTTGTATACATGATACAGGTAGCTGGCTATGAGTCATGATACAGGCACCTGATCATGAGTCATTAAAAATTACTTATAGATGGAAGGGTGTCCGTTTTAGCCAATTTTCCGCGTTACCCAATTGTAGGGGTGAGCGTTGTATGCATTATACATTGGATATATATAAACTGTATGCTGCAGATGACACACAGTAACAAAATTACACAATACACTGTAAGCATCATATAGCTATATCAAATATGTTAAATAATTGTATGAACTAAAATGATTTAATATTACTGTATACAACTAAACGCTGAACACCGTATAGTCTCAGTCGACACTCCCAGAAGCATTCGCTCTGTCCTTCAGTCCTATATGTCTGTATGGTTTAAGTAACTTTGATTTTAAATTACTAACTTGGGGGATATTTGAAATGTAAAAATGCCAAATTCACTTTAGGATGCTTGTCAAAACTCAAACTCAAACCCAGAAGGCTTCTGTAGTAACAGGTTCTATTACATTGACTTAGTATATTCCCTTCTATGAAGCAACCAATGCTTAATAAGTTCACCAATATCTAAGTTGGATATGTAAAATAAATGAAATTGTAATACTTTTATTGGACTATGCATCTTTAACTCAGATTTTGCCCGTTTATCTGATATCCGGCTTAATTAAGTATGTTTTAACGAGTGTGCTCTGTATATACACAAACAACCAACGCACACACGACACAGCCAGGAGTAAATATCCATTTTAACGAGGGTGCTCTGTATAGACACAAACAAACAATGTACACATGACACAGAGGGCAGTAAATATTCATTTTAACGAGGGTGCTCTGTATAGACACAAACAAACAATGTACACATGACACATCCAGGAGTAAATATTCATTTTAACGAGGGTGCTCTGTATAGACACAAACAAACAATGTACACACGACACAGAGAGTAGTAAATATCCATTTTAATGAGTGTGCTCTGTATATACACAAACAACCAATGCACACACGACACAGAGAGTAGTAAATATCCATTTTAACGAGGGTGCTTTGTATAGACACAAACAACCAATGTACACACGACACAGAGAGTAATAAATATCCATTTTAGCGAGGGTGCTCTGTATAGACAAACAAACAATGTACACATGACACAGAGAGTAGTAAATGTCCATTTTATTGAGGGTGCTCTGTATAGACACAAACAAACAATGTACACACGACACAGAGAGTAGTCAATATCCATTTTAATGAGGGTGCTCTGTATATACACAAACAACCAATGCACACACGACACAGCCAGTAGTAAATATCTATGTTAATGAGGGTGCTCTGTATATACACAAACAACCAACGCACACACGACACAGCCAGTAGTAAATATCCATTTTAATGAGGGTGCTCTGTATAGATACAAACAACCAATGCACACATGACACAGAGAGAAGTAGATATCTATTTTAATGAGGGTGCTCTGTATAGACACAAACAACCAACGCACATACGACACAGCCAGTAGTAAATATTCATTTTAACGAGGGTGCTCTGTATAGACACAAACAAACAATGTACACATGACACAGAGAGTAGTAAATATCCATTTTAATGAGGGTGCTCTGTATATACACAAACAACCAACACACACATGACACAGCCAGTAGTAAATATCCATTTTAATGAGGGTGCTCTGTATAGACACAAACAAACAATGTACACACGACACAGCCAGTAACAAATATTCATTTTAACGAGGGTGCTCTGTATAGACACAAACAACCAATGCACACATGACAGAGCCAGTAGTAAATATTCATTTTAACGAGGGTGCTCTGTATAGACACAAACAAACAATGTACACACGACACAGCCAGTAGTAAATATTCATTTTAACGAGGGTGCTCTGTATAGACACAAACAACCAACGCACACACAACACCCAACACGAAACCTGACACACACACATGACACCCATCACACATACACACGACACACAGAGACAACACACCACACATGACACACCACACGGCAACGACACACACACACATGACACCTGACGCACTCACACACACACGACACCCGACACACACCACACGACACACACACACACACACGGCACCCGACACACACACGACACACACACCCGATACGCGACACACACACACGACACACTGTAAAGTCGACGGGTGGCAGCTGTAGTTGTGTAGGTAGGCTAAATATGAAATCACTACAGGCAAGAGAAAGGTAGAGTATAAAGTGCACAGAAAGACAGAGAGCTTGCACCCTCAGGTTTATTATTATATAGGTTCATGAATCCAAGATGGCTGTCACACCTGATCAGCTCCTCCAATCAGCAGTAGGCATTCTCCAATCAACCAATGAACATTCAACCTGCTTGTATCCAAGCCTTGGTTGTTTATGGCTACAGTCCCCTGTTGTGTCTGGCTGTGCAGTGATCCGAAAATAACAGTTGGGGGGATGTGAGCAGAGCTGCTAAGGCTCTGTCACACTAAAGGTAGTGCCCCTCTCACACTATCTATAACTACATAATGTCTATATAAAACTCAGTAAAGGATCACCAGCACCATATAATACCTAATGCCTCTGGCCTTATATATCATTTACCTTTTCATATAACAATTGTAATTCACTATAGGCTAGTTCACACCATCCTCCAATGTCTAATTATCGGGAAATCTTACACCACCACACAGCTGGTAGTTAATATCCATTCCATATACTACTCACACTCTCGCCCCAGCAGTCGCGTTGTGAGTAGTGGGAGTGTAGTAGACAGGGGGACTAGAGATTGTGGGAAAAAAAGTGTGTAGGTTAGAGAGGGGACAGAGGTAGGCAGGGGAGACTGTTGCTGACAGAGGGTGCAGAGGTCGACAGGAAGGCGTTAAAGGGTAGAGAAGGGTTGGGATGTGGAGGGGAGGGTGTGGTATGGGGGCGGGAGGCGGGGTAAAATGGTGGTGAATGTGGGGTTATAGACTGGGTAGGGGAGGGAGAAGGAGGTGATTGAAAGGTGAATGTGGGCGAGTGAGGCAAGGGTTGGGGTGGGGGAGGGAGGGGACTGTGTCTGCGTGGTGCGGGTGTCGCTGTGTGGCTAACCCTTTTGTATAGGTTTTGTGGAGTAGTGTGTGTGTGTGGGGGGGGGGGGGTAGTGGGGAGTGGTGCTGGTTGAGCCATGTGGAGCTGTGTGGCTAAGCCTGTATAGGTGTCGTGGGGTTGTGGAGTGGGGGGTGGGGGACTGAGTGGTGGGGGTGTCGGTGTTTGGCTAACCCTCTTGTATAGGTTTTGTGGAGTAGTGTGTGTGGGGCGGGGGGGGGGGGGGGGCTAGGGGGAGTGGTGCTAGGGGGAGTGGTGCTGGTTGAGTTGGGTGGAGCTATGTGGCTAAGCCTGTGTAGGTGTCGTGGGGTAGTGGAGTGGGGGAGGGGGAGGGGACTGAGTGGTGGGGGTGGCGCTGTGTGGCTCACCCTGTATAGGTGTCGGTGCTGTGTACAGATCAATCACGGTACCGCATTGACTGGTGTGACAGGAGTCCATGGCCCTGAGCATACAAGCCATGTCAAGGTCAATAACCCGCCACGAGCACCGCCTCCCTCACCACACCGTAACACCTCCCCTCCCCTCCCCTCCCCTCTCCGCTCCTCTCCTCTCCTCTCCCCTCCTCTCGTCTCGTCTCCTCTCCTCTCCTCTCCTCTCCTCTCCGCTCCTCTCCTCTCCCTTCCCCATCTCTTGTCTTGTCTCGTCTCCTCTCTTCTCCATCCACTCATCTCCCCCTCCTCTTAACTTGTCTTGTCTCCTCTCACATCCTCTAGTATCGTCTCCTCTCTTCTCCCTCCCCTCCCCTCCCCTCATCTCCCCCCTCCTCTTGACTTGTCTTGTCTTGTCTCCTCTCACATCTCTAGTATCGTCTCCTCTCTTCTCCCCGCCCCTCCCCACCTCTCCCCCATCCTCTTGACTTGTCTTGTCTTGTCTCCTCTCACATCCTCTTGTATCGTCTCCTCTCTTCTCCCTCCCCTCCCCTCATCTCCCCCCTCCTCTTGACTTGTATCGTCTTGTCTCGTCTCCTCTCACATCCTCCTGTATCGTCTCCTCTCCTCTCTTCTCCCCTCCCATCCCATCCCATCCCATCCTCTTGTCTCCTCTCCTTTCCTCTCCTCTCCACTCACAAAGACTAGGTTTTACACATTCCCTGAACCTTTTGTCGACAAACTGCTGATGCCGTATGATGTCGCCAGATCGCGCGACAATATTGAACTTGGCGAAACTGAGTTTACATAAATATGTATCTTACGCATAAGACGGCGTCTGCGCGGTGCCGTGTTGGTGTTCGGCGCATGCGCTGAGACGGCCGGTGTGGCGGTTTCAGCCGTGCACATACTCAAACTCAAGGCATTGTCAATGGTCGAGCAATCTTCATATAGAAAATACAGAAAAAGTGAAATATCTCTAAAACCACACCACCTATTAACAAATCGCTTGGTAGGCATATATAAAACATCTTTACCAAAAACATCATATTAAATTTCTAAGGTTAGGGTTCCCCCTCCTCTTGATTTCTATTAATTTTGAATAAAACTATTGTTTTGCACTGTGCGTACCGTCAAACTCAAGGCATTGTCAATGGTGGTGAGCAATCTTCATACAGAAAATCCAGGAAAAGTGAAATATCTCTAAAACCACACCACCTAGAAACAAATCGCTTGGTACACATATAGAAAACATCTTTACCAAAAACATTATATTAAATTTATAAGGTTAGTGACTCACGACCATTGACAATGCCTTGAGTTTGACGGTACACGCACGGCTGAAACTGGTGCACGGCTGAAACCGCCACACCGGCCATGTGACCGACTGTGAGTCCCAGACGGTCGGGTCTGACGAATGGCAGGCAGCAGGTGGTGGTGAGAGCCAGAACTAAAAAGGTCGTCAAGAACCGGCCGTAAGCCCGCCCCCCGCTCCGCCTCACTCTGGTAGCGCAGTCCTGATATATGACTTTAAATGTTGCCAGGACGTAAAACTTCAACAACCCACCTGATAGCGCATGGGCGAACAAAATGAGCCCCCCCCTCAGCTGCTGCACGCTCGACACGGAGCGAACACGAGTGATCCGGGACGTCAGTCCTGCTTGTTAGTGTTACCGACTCGTGTCTAGTGCTCTCCAGGGTACAGGCATCTTTAATGGAAGAGGCTATTCGCAGAGCTAGTTTGCTCTGCAAATTAGCGGAAGAATGATTGTTATTCGTGGAGCTGTGTATAAAATTCTGTTATTATTTATGAGCTTTACTATTAAACTGCTGAGATCAAATTATATTACTTATGAGCGTGACTTTATAACAATAGAGTGCTAATGTTGGATACGGCGAATGGACGGCAGTCACTTTCACTGCAAATAATAAGCATTCTTCCACTAATTTGCAGAGCAAAGTAGCTCTGGAAAGTATTATGACGAAAACAAAAGGCAAAATAATTCTGCACAAATGATGCATGTTGATTGGTTGGTTGCAGCTCTGCGAATTACACTATTGATGGCTATAATTCGCAGAGCAGCAGCTCTGCGAATAGCCAGTGCGATCTTTAATATCCACACGGATCTATGCTGGGCCTATATGTATGTGTCCGGGTTAGCGGTCGTAACCCTGCATGGTGCGGATTTCCCGGGTTAGGGGCGGAAACTGCGTATGTATGTGTCGGGGTTAAACTAACTCGGCGAGCGTAAAGTCGCCTGCACTAACCCCATGCGAAAGGAGGGTTAAAGGTGGGGTTAGGCACCGATTATGGCCAAATCTATTCAATGCGGTCAGATTTAACAGAATTACATACGCAAATCGTGAAATTTCATTAAATTAACCCTAAAATCGAAGCGAGATTAACGCTGATGCTGTAACGGCGGCGATATTAATATTTTCGAATCGACGAATGTAAAGTAAACAAATCGCCGCCACCGCAGCGACGTCAATATCCATACTGTCCAACGTCAACTAAACATGGCCGCCGCCGAATCGGCGCGAATATATTATGCCCATATCTATTCAATGCGATCATATTTAACAGAATTACATACTCAAATCGTGAAATTTCATTAAATTAACCCTAAAATCGAAGCGAGATTAACGCTGATGCCGTAACGGCGGTGATATTAATATTTTCGAATCGACGAATGTAAATACCCACACAGGGGTTCCCCAAATCTATAAATAACTGAAACGTTAGCTAACTCGGGCGCGCTTTGGTCACATACATGCCCCATGACACATTTGGAACCCCGGGCTTAGCTAACCCGGCACCCTCCTTTAACCCAGGTCCGGTTAAAAATTGGCTCATACATATGGGCCCTGGTCTGTGTACAAGGGCTGTAGTCTAACATGACCAGATGGGGTGTCGATCAGATGAGCACCCGCTTCCTGTTTGGCAGGTCATGGGATTCGAACCCCAAGTTCGAACCCTGGGCGAATCAAACCAATGACTTAAAGAAATATATACTAGTCGTTACAAATCCTGGGACTCGGCATTAGTAGGATAGGACAAGGGTGAGCAGTGGAAGAGGGAAGAGTAGTTGTCTGTAGGATGGGTCTTCCTAGTGTGGATTCGCTGGTCACTCAGCAAGGACTGAAGCTGCGACCTAACACACAAACACGCCGGGTCGCGGCTTCAGCTTGCACACGGGAAGCTGCGGGAGGTGGTAAATACACCGACATGGGTGGGTATTTCAAATACAGTAAAACCTCTTTAACCGACCACTCCTCTATATCGATCGCTTTATTTGGGTCCCAATAATATCATTGTAACCATATTCTAACTTCCTAAATCGACCACTTTAAAGTCGGTCCCAAGGTCGGGCGATTTAGAGAGGTTTTACTGTACTTAAAACGCAGGGCAATTTCACTGGAATCTACATTCAAAACAAATGTATTGTCGTTGGTATGTGCAAAGTAAGTGAGAATATACCCTATATATGTCCCAATAGAAGCACGCTACGCACTTCAAGATTGAAAGCACACACAAATCTACGATCATATTCAGACTGAATGCACATAAAATAAGACAATCCCACTTTATTTCAGAGGCATGATAAAAACAAATCAATGGAATTCTTTATCTTTGAATAGACGCGCATCCATGCGTCTGCACTCGCACAGTGCATGTCTATTGGGACATATACGGTATTGTGAAGAACAGATAGGGTGTGACTGTGAGTTGCACCAACCACACCTTCTGTGGTGTACCCCTATTGAAATGTCCCCTATGAAATAAAGAATTGTCATCTTTAATGTCATACATTCGCAATTATATGTTTCGATGTCAGGGAGTTTGTGAATAATTCATGTTGATGTTATTGATTGCCACAGTCTCACCACTGGTTTCCCTTTTTTGTTCTATTTTCAGATAAATGATGACGTCACAGAATCAGGTGACCCGATGAGGACCAGTCAAACGTAGCCAATTGGCCCAAGCTGTAAACTGTGATGACAGCGATATATATATTAAGCGATGACATCAAGAACAAAGATACGCGACAATCAAACTGCACCGTGGGAGTGCGTTCTTCATTACAGAGCCTACTTTTGGAATCTGCTATTATTGTAAATAAGTCTATTCAACGTGTCCCAACGTAGCAACAGTTGAGGAGTGTTCATTTCACTACACATCGTCCAGCAGACGTTCTATTATGCACGGGCTTCTATTCTTCTGCATTTACTGGAAGTCACATGTTTCTCACTTGTTGCTACATGTCATGGAGGTCGCCAACAGGAACCAAGGCCACACTGCACGCCCTGCTTGGCTTCTGAGCCGCACATTGCTCATTGCCACCCTTGACATTATGTAAATGAGACTGTCTCAAAAGGTGCTAAGCAATATGGGACAAAACTTTGTCCATTGTAACGATCAACATACTATCTGCTTATGCATTTACTCAGGATAAACTGATTTGTTTTTTTACATGGTATTTCATAATCGCAATAGAATACATATTGATTTGAAGCAAATGTCCTTGTGTTTTCAGTGTAACCGTTTCTGTGCTGTTTTCTGTCAATCGTTACAATGGACAAAAAAAATAGATTTATCACCTTTTGAGACAGGCCCAAATATGGTCATACAATCGGTATAGCTGTACATAGTTCATATCCAAGTCATTGCAATCCAGAACTAGTGTAGTGTGCACTGTTATGTGTATGTGTGTCAGTTGACTATGTTGATATTGTCAGTTGTTGGTTGTTTTCTTGTTGTTTCTGTTTGCCTGCCATATGCTACAGTATGGTAGATGACTGAATCTGGGAGCGGGGGAGGGGGCCGGGTGGGGGGTCGGGTGTGAGGGGGTGTGGGGTGCCGGGTGGGGATATGAGGGGCGGGTTTTGAGGGGCGGTGTGAGGGGCGGGGTGGGGGTGTATGAGGGGCCCTGGGTGGAGGTGTGAGGGATGTGGGGTGCCGGGTTGGGGTGTGAGGGACGGGGTATGAGAGATGGGGTGGATGTTTGAGGCGCGCCGGGTAGGGGTGTGAGGGGCGCCCGGTGGAGGTGTGATGGGCGGGGTGTGAGGGTGAGGGGCGGCTTCGGGGGGGGGGGGGGGGGGGGGGAGGGCATTGTTAATGGCCAGCTTAAAGATGCATAGTCCGATGTAAGCAGTAATTTTTCGAAACCAAAACACTCAGATTTCGTTCTGCATATCTTAGCTGATGGTGCACTCATAAAACTAAATAAACGATTCACCCGGTACTTGTGGTACACGGGTGAACGATAACATAGTCTAAATACGGGCGAAAATAGCTTTAGTATGGAACATGAAGTAGAAACTGTGGTTCCATGATCAAATGGCTACATATATTGGCACAGATTTGGTGAAATGGGAGAGAATGCAAAAAGACAAGATGGTGGCCAGGGAACGCCATCGATTTCACTTTTAAATTGCATGAAAGTAGATGTTTTATTATATTTTCTAACTCAAAAGTAGCGGGTAAATATGAAGACACCTACAAAGAATAAATGTTGCTTCTTAGATTGTGAAATTAGGCTCTCAATTCAGTAACCCGCTTTTTCGACCGTTTTTATATAAGGCTGGTATTCACCCGTGTACTACGAGTACCAGGTTAATCCTTTATCTATCATAAAACATGCATTGCAGTTTGGTGAACCAGCATTTTGGCATGCACGCCGATATAAACTTGGCATGTTTTCATTTGAAACATATACAAAAGTTAACTTTAAAAAATAATAGTTACTTCAAACTAACTTCATTAAAGGCAACAATTTAATATATTCATCTAAGAATAAATATGAGGGAAACTCAAACGAATCGAATTATGCAACTTTAAGCAGCATATACCGATGTCAAGGTGGGCGTGTGATCCGCCCCACAATGGGTCTTTTCCATGGCGGGTTGTGTGTGTGTTTGTATGGGTTATATATATATATGTACGTATGTACGTACATACGCACATGTATATATAACACATACTTTCAAGTGGGACCAGGTTTGTGTACGTGTATGTATATATGTGTGTATGTATGTATGTATGTATGTGTGTGTATGTATGTACATGTATATATATTACACATATGTAATTTCAGGTGGGACCATATTCATGCATGTATGTATGTATGTGTGAGTGAATGTATGTATGTATATACATACATGTATGTATATAACGCATACGTAATTTCATGTGTGACCAGGTTTCATGTATATATGTATTTATGTATGTATGTACATAGATGTATATATAACACACATATGTAATTTCACTTGTGACCAGGTTTTGTGTATGTATGTATTTATGTATGTATGTATATACATGTATATATAACACACATATGTAATTTCACGTGACCAGGTTTTGTGTATGTATGTAATTATGTATGTACATACATGTATATATAACACACATATGTAATATCACGTGTGACCAGGTTTCGTGTATGTATGTAGGTATGTATGTATTTATGTGTGTACATGGGTCACTCTCCTGAAAACTGGCCAGAAGTGTCACATGGAGAGTTAAAATTTAATATTTGAATTTTTTACATTTTTTGGTTGCAAATGAAACCTGGAAATCTCCCCTTTACATCTATGTAAAATATAAATTGATGAGATAAAAAATAAAGGTGTAGTCCATGAATAAGATATCTCTTATGGCAGTATAACATGTGTGTCACACGTGTAAAACATGTTTAGGACACCACACAGTCTGCTTAATAAATATCTAATCAGAATTAAATAATATCATACTTAGAAGCATATTAATCATGGCATAATATACAGAAATATGTAGTGCTTATATTGATAAAAAAAAAGTAATTCCCAGCCATGCTTTATTCACTGAATAATTAGTGTACAATATTTGTGTGGCATCCAGACACCACGGTTACACGTGTGACGGAAATTTGTAATGTTATTTCTAAAGACATTAAATTTTAATTTTAATTTTAATTTAAGCATCCATACATGTTAATAAATACTTCCTCTTTGATTTGGGAACTGTTTTGTTTGATATATCAATGCAATACAAGATGTTAATAAGGATTCAACGATGTCTCATATGTCATGTTACAAATGGCTGACTGTAAAAGGTTTTTTTTTTGTACAAAAACAGTTCATAACTATAAAGACCATAGTTGTACACAGTTTTGTTTTATTTCCCTTATTTCTTTCACCAAATCTGAACATGAATATGAAAAGTATAAGGAAAAAAATAAGTAGGAAGGTTTTTATTGATGTTTTAAAATCCCATCTCATGCTGACCAGTTTTCAGGAGAGTGACCCACATACATACATGTATATATAACATACATATGTAATTTCACGTGTGACCAGGTTTCGTGTATGTATGTATGTATCTATCTATGTATGTATGTACATACATGTATATATAACACACATATGTAATGTCATGTGTGACCAGGTTTCGTGTATGTGTGTAGGTATGTATGTAGGTATTTATGTATGTATGTACATACATGTATATATAACACACATGTAATTTCACGTGTGACCAGGTTTCGTGTCTGTGTGTAGGTATGTATGTATGTATTTATGTATGTACATACATGTATATATAACATACATATGTCATTTCAAGTGGGACCAGGTTCATGTATGTGTGTGCGTTAACAACGTGCCACGGACGCATTAATTATCTTTGTACATGTTAATTTTTGTTGTTGTTTGTTTACACTCCCCCAGCACAAAAAGTAAACATCGGCTATTGGGGGGGGGGTGTACATGTTACCGCAATCTACTTAATTAATGATGGTGTAAACGGATGCAACTATGTTCTTCTTTTTATTGAAAAGAAGAAGTTGTCGAAAGAAGTTAAATAATAATATGTGTGTAAGTTGTCCGTGCGAACCAATTGAAAGGTGACAGTGTTGCCAGCCGACGGGTCAGTGGAGACGGGGGAGACGGTTAGTGATGGTGCAAGGACCAGTTACAACCACTTCAAGTTGTAAATTAAATAAACAATCGTTTCATTCCAGATGGTAAAATGTGGAGTTATACGCAGCGATCTTAGCAACCTTCAAAACATGACCAGAATAGAGTAGTCTGCAGAATAAAGGCCAAGAGCATCCATTCCAGAGTGTCTTGTTTTGGTGGTTGTGTGTGTTTGGTTTCCCTCTGCTGTCTGGAAACACAATACTGGTTTCAGTTCACCATTATTGGAAATGGGATAATTATCTTAGGTGCTTAAACAGTTCGATGACCAATCATTATTCAAGATCAACGCTCTTTAGAATGTTAAAAAAAGTAGAAGGCAGTATGTCTACAGTAGACTGGATGCCAAAGAGTGTGTGTCTGGGGGAGGGGGGGTCCCAGTTTGAGACCTTGCAGTGTTATTTACCTACCTCCAAAATAAATAACATTTACATAACACTGACCAATATGAGGTCAAGTATTCTCGCCTCAAGTCAAGTATTGCTATACTTTTACTTCATGTATACATATGTGTGTTTGTTTGTGACAGTGACGTCATAACATTGACATCTCTCATCATGAATTTCACTAGCATTGCATTCTGAAGTTCATTAAGATTTCATGTTGAGGTTTTTTTATTAATAATATTTGAATGTTTCACTGGTTTCCATGTAGTCCTTCACAGCACGTATATTACCATCAAGGCAATCCGCAAAAAAAGTGTAGTACGATTCACATTTTTCTAATATTAATAATAATAAGTATTATATATCTATGCTATATGTCGTGTTGTTTCCAGTGTGGATCGAGTATGGCATGAAACGTGAGATTAACAAATCATGGCGAACGTTTAAAAAAGAAGCCTTCTTTACGAACATATATAATAGTGACAGGAAATATTTATATATAATATGATGTGTGTGTACACACACACCAACTCCCCCATTAATGTTGTGGTTAGGTTTTTGAAAATCACGATGTTAACTGAAACAATATTAAGTGACACCTATTAAAAATAGGTCTTGAATGTTGAAATAACCTCCTGGTCCATTGGCAAGTCTTTTCCCTCAAAGACGTTATAATGAAACGGTGTTGAATGAAACGACGATAAAGCTGCATAGTCTGATGAAATATCAAATTTTCAAAACCAAACCAATTATCTAGATTTGATTCTACATATCTAACTTAGATACTGATGCACTTATTAAGCATTTGTTTCTGTGTAGAATGCAATACTGAGTCAATTTAACAGAACCTGTCACTGCAGAAGTCTATGGTGTCATAGTTTTGGCAAGCTTGCCAAAACTAATTTTCCATGTTTGCACTTAAAATATCTCAAAAGTTTACCATTTAAAATATAAGTAACTTTGAACTAATGTAAAGTAGATACTAGTGATCGCTCTAATATATTTATCTCAGAAGAAATACAGAAATTCAAAACCATCGGACTATGCAACTTTAAGCCTAGGTCACAAATGCTGCGGGCGCCGTACGGTGCTGCGGTCTGCGGTGTGTCTTGCGGTTTATGCAAATGTTACGGTCTGCGGTTTATCTATTCACAAGTCGTACGGTCACCGCAAGGCACCTTGCAGTTTGTGTTTAATGTTATGCATGTATTTAATATATAAAAACGTCATAACTTTCTTAATATTGATCACAGAAACATCAATTGTGTACCATGTTGATAGTCATTTTAAGACCTGTTCATTGAAGACAACAAATGTGACTGTACGGTGTTGTGGAGTCCTTGCGGCATGATTGCGGCCTGCGGCGTTGCGATTTTTCTAAGTTTTTACGATAACTTCAACTTTAAAAAACTGCAACCCCTTGCGACGAGCAAAAAACCGTGCGGTCACCGTACGGTGACCAGAACCCACATTGCGGTAGCCGTACGGTCTGGCCGATGCGGCGACTTACGGCTGCCGCAAACACGCTGCAAGGCGTTTGTGACCTCGGCATTAATGGGAGAGTTGGTGTGTATTCTGTTGCTACTATATGTCGTCTGCTGACACTATTCTAACTATATATTATATAGTATATATAGCAACGGACTAACGGTTAGGTGCATAGAGTAAGAAAGGCAATGTTTACATTGTGTTCAGGAAACGTTAAATAGGCCTAACAAGAAAAGAGTGGTCCTGATGCAAATCGTAGGACCCTTCGCTTCTGCTATAAACTGGGTTTACTTTTTTACTTTAAAGTTGCATAGTCCGATGGTTTTGAATTTCTGTATTTTTTCTGAGATAAATATATTAGATTGATCACTAGTATCTACTTTACATTAGTTCAAAGTTACTTTTATTTTGAATGGTAAACTTTTGAGATATTTTGAGTGCAAACATGTGAAAAGTTTATTTGAAGCTTGCCAAAACTCTGACACCATAGACTTCTGCAGTAACAGGTTCTGTTAAATTGACTCAGTACTGCCTTCTACGCAGAAACAAATGCTTAATAAGTGCATCAGTATCTAAGTTAGATATGTAGAATCAATTCTAGATCAATATTTTGGTTTTGAAAATTTGATGCTTCATCGGACTATGCAGCTTTAACTCATTGTTTTTAATGTCCCATTGTGTGCGTCGTACGGTTCAATTCTGACTTACAAGTTGCCTGAGCGTTTGTTTCCTACAAAGCCCTTCACTGAACAAACCTGTTGTATATTAATTATGTGAGCTTGTTTGAAAATATAGTGGGTTTACAAAGTTAAAGTCTACCGGAAGTGTTCGTTCCGATGTGCGCAGCCGGCTGCGCCGACTTAGTCAGGTCCCGGAAGTGGTCATGTGTGTAAAGCGGTGAGGGTGTGCAGCAACAGTTCACCATATAAGCGTGTTGGAATGATGCGTAATTGCCAGAATGTGTAAAACAGATCGATTTTAATTGCTAAGAATTTGTCCTAGCTAAATCACTGAATCAGAGAACTTCAACTGAAGTAATACCCCAGTCACACGACGGCCAGCATTCGCCTCCAACCGCCTTACGACCAAAATGTCGCTGACCTCCCAGCTTCCCACTCGCTACATTGAATCAAAGACGTGGTCGGCAAGCAGTCGGCGAGCATTCGACCACTCAGCGACCACTCAATGACCACTCACCAATGTGTAGGGAGGTTGGTCACCGAGCGGTTGTGAGCGGTCACCGACAAAAATTCTAATGTTTCTGGCGTGGCGGTCGCCGAGAAAATTCTCATGCTCCTGGCACGGTAGTCATCAAGTGTTCAGCGCGAGGTCGCCAACCAATGGCGACTCGGCACCGACCACACAGCTCGCAAGGAGGTTGCAAGTGCAGTAGCTGCAACCTCTGTATGACCAACATTTTCCAAAATGGTCGGCGACCATTCATTGACCACTCACCGATCGGTCATAAGGAGATTATATGGTGGTTGTATGGTGGTCGCAAAATGGTCGCGAATCAATCATAAGCGACCGCAGGCATCGTCTGACTGGGGTATAAGGCACGCGATGTGGAAATAGCGGGAAGCATGCCCTGAAGACAATGGTATGACGAGGGAGATTCTGAACTTTAAACAAGGAAGGAGTGGATGCAGAAGAATGTGCATATGGTTGCAACGTTTGTGTTCGGAGACCATAGACCATGAATTATTTTAGTCGTTCAGCGTGTTTTAGCGAAAGACCATCAACCTACCATATTTACCCGTCATCGAAAAAAAGGCTTACACAGCATTTGTTAAGTTGCTTGCAACACAACTGCAGAGTATTGTGTATGAAGCATTGCCAGCTACATGGTTAGGCAGGCCTACATGAGGAGTGGTGTTGGTGTGAGGGGGTTGAGGTAATTGTTTAGTACCACAATCAACCAATGCACGGGCAACCACTGATATAACACGCAAATTTGAAGGCAAGTTTTGTTAACCTGATTCAGTGATTAATTAGCCTATGTTGCCATAACCAAATAGAAAAAAAGCTATGGCAAGTTTTTATTTCATTTTTAGGTACCATCTTCTAACACCAGGGTTTTAACTTAAAATTGCATAGTCCGATTGTTTTGAGTTTCTACCATGTTTCTGAGATAAATATATTAAATTGATTGTTATAATATACCTTATGTTAGTTTGAAGTAACTTTTATTTTAAAGGGCTAACTTTTGAGATATTTGGAGTGCAAACATATCAAATTAGTTTTGGCAAGCACGCCAAAATTCTGATACCATAGATTTTTGCAGCAACAGGTTCTATCAAATTGCATTAGTATTCCCTTCTATGTGGCAACACATGCTTAATAAGTGCATCATTATCTAAGTTAGATATGTAGAATAAAATGTATGCAAATGTTTTGATTTTGAAATGTTGATGCTGAATCGGAGTATGAGGCTTTAACGTGTGAAATGGTGTTGTATCTGTTTACATTTTTATGCACCGTTATTCAGTTACCAGGTAAGTCTCGTTTTCGATATGTTGCCGTGAATAATTTTAACTGTGATTATATGCAATATTTAAAAAAGTGAAATTCACCTGACAGAACAAACACTTTTTTTTAAATTGTTAGTATTAATACGGTATTTTCATTGCCTGCCTGTACTGCATATCGTCGTTTGCTACAGCCCACCAATACATTTATCTTAGACTGCATTCTATTTTTGCAGCCAGTGAAACTAATTTGTCTCCTTAACTGAACCAGCAAGTACATTATAACATTTAATTTGTTGCCAAAGCCCCCACCCCCACCCCCGAGTTCATGTAATTAACACTCGATTCGAGAGAGATTATTGTTTTAGGTCTGGTAATACATTTCTATGCCGTACCGGATTTTATCTCGATTTAAATGTATTTGAATTAACAAAATACCTCTGCAAAAAGAAATGTAAAAGAAAGTGCATGTGTGCATTGTGAATGAAAAACTTGACCACAGTTAATAAATACACACATTTATTTCACAAAGTGGTGATGATCTCTTAGGTCAGTTCTAGAATTGAAAGATTTGATAAATGAGAATCGGCAACTTTTTGTTACGCCTCATTTTTGTTATTACTCATTTAATTTTTTAATCATTGTTATTTTTGCAAATAGTCCCCGTGTATATAGAGGAGTGTCTCTGTAACTGGTCACTCATATAGTATGGACGTCCACCGTTATGCGCATGTGCGTGCAGTCTTATATTTGATAGGTTCTATTACACATTTTGATCTGGTATGACAGCTCACATATCTTTCTTTTAAAATACAAATGAGTTACAAAGAAGGCAGTCTACTTTGTAAACCATATTACCAGTTTTGCTGTGTTTATGTATGCCTGCCTACGTTTATTAAACAAGCTAAAATGGAATAATCCGTATAATACCAAGCCAATAGGTTATACAGTATAACCCCGTTAAACCAAACTTGAAGGGACCCTAGAAATTTGTTTGGATTAACCGATCATTGGTTTAACCGAGCTTTGGCTTCGACTTTGACTTGGCTTTTGCAAAAACGTGGGTGTATTATGAATGTAATATACAATGTATGTGGACACTTTGATTATTATTTTTATGTATACACAGTATAACCCCGTTAAACCAATCTCGGTTAAACCAAACAATCTGTGAATCCAAACTTTTTTGGGGGGCCCGGAAAAATACAACCATCTATCATATAAAAAAGTCGGTAGGGTCTCAGATGACCTTATAACCACATGAAAGTTTGGCTTAACCATACCGGAAGTGGCCTGGGGTCTGACAATTTTGCTTCTATTAACCCATAATTTGGATTAACCAACCTTGGTTTAACCAACTTTTTTATATGATAAATTGTAGTGTTTTGCCGGGCCGCCGAAAAAAGTTTGGATTAACCGATCGCTTGGTTTAACCGAGCTTGGTTTAATGGGGTTATACTGTATAAATATATATATATATGTATGAGCGATATTGTACCTGCTCAAAAGGTGTACTATGACACATTAGGTATAACAGTAAGCCTATAGATAAATGTATGAATCAACTATTAATTGCTTATGGTGCCATTACTGAAATTATGCTTTGTTATAAAGAGTTGAGAATGTAGATAATACTTAGCTTCGGATATTTTCTACTTGTACCCATTTGAGAATGTTCCATGACATTCTGGCGATAGCAAAAAAATAAATCCCAATGTATATATTTTTATACAGAAATTCTAAATGTTTGCTACATGTATTAATGTTACGCACAGTTGTTGTGAGCTCGTCCCTGTGATTCTAAGCCTACTGGTGCTGGGCTTATTCGTGTTAGGCCTACCGGCGTGTGGTCTACTGATGTTAGGCCTACTGATCGGGACAGCGGTATTCTACTTACAAATGTACAGTGGGGTATTATTGCATGAGACATCAGTAATTGAACGCCATTCAACGTCATGTAAATTGTGTCCCTAATGTGCAAACTTGGTTGTACATTGTTCAGTATACTCATTTGAGTGTACGTTATACTACAATAAAGCAATATATCAACATCGGATGTTTTAATTTTAATTGTATTTTGTTTATAATTCTAAATTATATGTCGAGGCCTGAGTATTTATTATACAACTATGTGCAAATTAATTCCAACACTCCAGCAAAAAGGGCAAATCGTGTCTAGTGTATGAAATGATTTAATTCACTTAATATGGTTACAGATTATTGAAATTAATAATTGTTATGTCTGTCCCCTGCAGTTACTTACCAGTTCTTTATGCAACACTAATGCTGCGTTCATATCGTCCTGGTGAATATGGTTTCTTAACTTCCCACTTACTGCCAGTGAACACAACCATGTAAACTGAGAGCGTTCATTTGACAATTCATGGTAAACAATGACAGTATGGACTCCAGAAGGCGTTTAGCTTTTTTTTTACTATGCTGTAGCCATTATATTAATACAGAATCTAAGTTTAGATTAATTTTGAGCAAGGTTTTGTGGTCTATGATTAAATAAATTGAACGTTTCAGGATGGGTGATAATATAGGCAAACTACAATACATGTGTAAATAACATGTAAACTGCACGTTTTTGGTAGATACCATCCACTACCATAATATACACTATGATTTGTTTTAAGACCACACTTCATGGACAATGGTTTCATTACAAAAATATTTTTGTCAATTTATTATGGAACCTTACCATGCAACTTTTCTCCATTCGCTGCAATTTTTTCACAAGTGGTGAATAACGAGCCGCTTAAAAAATCTCCACTTCACAGGTAATGTTCACCAGTTGTGAAGTCAATTGAGCGCAATTCACCGGTTGTGAAGTGGGAAACACCATATTCACCAGTTCATATGAACGCAGCATAAGTCCACCAATTTTCTGAACTTTCCAGTGATTTCCCCATCATATGGTACCAGTCTTGAAATTTCCCTTAAAGTTGCATAGTCCGATGGTTTTGAGTTTCTGAAATTTTCTGAGATAAATACATTAGGTTGATGGTTATTATGTACCTTACTTTAGCTTGAAGTGACTTATTTTAAGGGGCTAACTTTTGAGATATTTGAATTGGAACCATGCAAAATTAATTTTGGCAAGCTTGTCAAAACTCGGACCCCATAGGCTTCTGCAATAAGAGGTTCTATTCAATTGCCTCAGCATTCCCTTCTATGTAGCTACAAATGTTTAATAAGTGCACCAGTATCTAAGTTAGATATGTAGAATCAAATTTAGATAATTGTTTTGGTTTTGAAAATTTGATGTTGTTATCGGACCATGCAGCTTTAATATAGGTCAACCCCCCCCCCGGAAATATTATACAAGTATGAAACTACCGGGAGGGCATTCTTATATTTGTATAATTCAGAAAGGCGGACACAAAGGTAGTGTAGTGGACTTTTATTTTTCACATTTCATCATTACAAGTTAAGCCGTGTTTACACGGGGAATTGTGAAGCGAATTAGACAAAGCGATTTATATGAAGCGAAGTAGTGGTGCGTTTACACGAGCGAGTTTGACAGTCTGTCGGCGACCGGGAACCAGCAGCCTTAGTGCTGCCTGTAGCCGGCGAGCACTGCTATTTGTTTACTTTACACTCATCGATTCGACGCCGATGTAGCTGCTACATTAATATCGCTTGGAATTTAAGGTTAATTTAATTAAATTTCATTATTTGAGTATGTAATTCTGTTAAATGTGATCGCATTCAATAGATTTCGGCCTAATCGGTCCCTCACACTGCTGGGCACCAGCAATTAGTTACTGCTTCATCTGTAGCCGGCAAGCACTACGATTTTATACTATCGCCGCCCGGGAACCAGCGGCATCGCTTCATATAAACCACCTCGTGAGGTGGTGTACATAAAGTGAATCATATGAAGCGAATCAGCCCTAATCCGCCTCAGAGTCGCGTTTACACGGCGAATGTGAGGTGAACTAGGCAAGGCGCATTATATGAGCCGTTTTAACTCACCCGTGTAAACACGGCTTTAGTCAATATCAGGGTATGTGTACCCGGTGTGGTGGTTTCAGCGGGTTCCCGTGCTCAGAGGTGTCCCTCACTTCTGCGCTGCTTCTGCGCATGCGCGGATTTCGCATCAACTCGGGTCACCTGAGCCACTTATTGGCGCATGCGCACATCCTACAAACTCGGGTCGAATAATCGAATACGCTTCTCCGCGCTCGGGTGGACAATCTTTTTTTTTTTTTTTTTATGACCGATAAAAATACAGCAAAATAGGATTTAAAGTATTTTATGATGGCCCAGTTTACCTCTATTTCCATTTAATTAATCTAATTTATTCTTTTTTTGCACATGGCACGAGTATTTGACGACTCCACTCGCCGTGTTCATATTGAATTTCTGACGACGGAATGACCCGAGTCGCCCGGGTAGTATTAATCGATTACGGCCATCCTTATTAGATTCTGACGCATGCGCAGAAGCGAGGGACACCTCTGAGCACGGGAACCCGCTGAAACCACCACACCTGTGTAGCAGGAAATCGCAAACCCCCACTTGTGATTTCCTAGGAAATCACATATCCCCCCTGGAAATTGCAAACCCCCCATGTTTGGCAGTCTTTATCCTAATGAAAACATCTTTGCGATAGTCCAGTTTTTAATTCAGACCGCACATGTGCTGAAAACGGCCTTTATTCACAGATGTCACCACTGTGGCCATTCTAAAGGCCAGGTGAAGAGTAGTCGGGTTCCAGTACCCATGTTTTCCACTAGGTGGCGACCTCTGTTGAACCAAAGGCAAGGGGACCAGGCTAGGTAAAGAAGTGCAGCTATATCCTTGTATTATCACTCAGTTTCAGGATCGGCAATACACCATAACACGGTTTGGCGGCCATCTTGACCTAATTCGTGTTCGCAGGTAAACAAATGCACGCGGTATTGATTGTCAATGGCAGTTTCGCCAGTTAGCAATCTTCATACAGAAAAAGTTAAATATCTCTAAAACCACACCAGCTAGAAACAAGCTGATTGGAATACACATAGAAAACATGTTTAAAAAAAAGATTATATTAAATTAATGAGGTTAGGGTTCTGGATTTCTATTAATTTTGAATAAAACTGACTTTTTGCACTGCGCGTACCGGCAAACTCAATGCATTGCCGATGGTCGTGAGCAATCTTCATACAGAAAAAGTGAAATATCTCTAAAACCACACCACCTATAAACAAATCGCTTGGTACACATATAGAAAACATATTCAACGAATAGATTATATTAAATTTATAAGGTTAGGGTTCTGGATTTCTATTAAATTTGAATAAATCTGACGATTTGCACTGCGCGTACGGCAAACTCAATGCATTGCCGATGGTCGAGAGCAATCTTCATACAGAAAAAGTGAAATATCTCTAAAACCACACCATCTAGAAACAAATCGCTTGGTACACATATAGAAAACATATTCAACGAATAGATTATATTAAATTTATAAGGTTAGGGTTCTGGATTTCTATTAATTTTGAATAAAACTAATGCTTTGCACTGTGCGTTCTGGCAAACTCAAGGCTATCAGTCTTTTGTTTACCTATAACCGGAAGTGGCCTCGTTCTCGCGAAATTAGGACATGCCCATATAAGGCCAAACCGTGTTATCGTGTATGTAAACACATAGTTAGCAAAATGGCCTTTTTAGTTCCAACTTAAAGCCCGATGAAAACATAAAACTGTCAAAACCAAAACAATTATCTAGATTTGATTCTACATATCTAACTTAGATGCTGGTGCACTTATGGCCATATATGGGCATGTCCTAATTTCGCGAGAACGAGGCCACTTCCGGATATAGGTAAACAAAGCCTGATAGCCTTGAGTTTGCCGGAACGCACAGTGCAAAGCATTAGTTTTATTCAAAATTAATAGAAATCCACAACCCTAACCTTATAAATTTAATATAATCTATTCGTTGAGTATGTTTTCTATATGTGTACCAAGCGATTTGTTTATAGGTGGTGTGGTTTTAGAGATATTTCACTTTTTCTGCATGAAGATTGCTCACGACCATCGGCAATGGCCAATGCATTGAGTTTGCCGTACGCACAGTGCAAAACGTCAGTTTTATTCAAAATTAATAGAAATCCAGAACCCTAACCATATCAATTTAATATAATCTTTTTGGTAAACTTGTTTTCTAGGTGTAATCCAATCAGCTTGTTTCTAGCTGGTGTGGTTTTAGAGATATTTAATTTTTTCTGTATGAAGATTGCTCACTGCCATTGACAATGCATTGAGTTTGCCGGTACGCGCAGTGTAAAACGTAAGTTTTGTTCAAAATTAATAGAAATCCAGAACCCTAACCATATCAATTTAATATAATATTTTTGGTAAACATGTTTTCTCTGTGTATTCCAATCAGTTTGTTTCTTGGTTTGTGGTTTTAGAGATATTTAACTTTTCTCTCTGAAGATTGCTCACTGCCACACTGATGATACTGCCACGGTATATATAGGTATATATCGGTACATATAGGTATATGGGTCGTTCTCAGAAGTTGTGTACCAATACTGTGACATCAGTACCACAAAATCAAAATGCTGCCAAATTCCTATATACAAGCTTCCTCAATGTCTATGTCCTTTTGCATCTCAATAATTGAAAATAAACATATTCTGACATTCTTAAGTAGGTCAAATGATGCTCACACCCAATAAATAGCAGTATAGCATGGAAACTAATGACTCTAAAATCAAATATTTTCCACACAAAGCTTGACATTTTTAGGACATCTCACATACCACTTGCTTTATAAACAGTAGTAATAATAATTTGAAACCTCATTGCTATGGTTTTGTCTTATTTGTGATGATTAAAGAGAAAATCAGAAAAATATTAGCACGGTAACAGTCCAAGTGGAATCAACAATTTTACACAAATGTTTGGCTCAAATTTCAATGTTTAGGGGCACTTTCAGGATTGATCTTTTACTATACCATAACTGAGTACATGCATAGAATGTCAAATGGTGAAAATAGTTCCTGTACTGTACTCAGTGTTTGATACAGAATTTCATAGTACTTGCAAGTGGAAACGAAATGTTACGATGTTAATGACTCCAGAAAAGGTTAACTATTTCATAATTTTTATAATATGCCTCTCCAGAATCCAAATGTTCGCGCTTGAAATTCCCTTTGCAACGAATGTAACAACAACAAGAATTGCTTTGATAGGCGTACTGCTAGCAGAGATTACCATAAAATGTCTGCGTCCCAGTGACTGCCTGTTTTGTTGAGCCTGGCACTTCCCACTTCCGCCTGTCACCGACACGTGTGGCCACGAGCATGACGTCAAGAGCCCCCCCCCCCCCCCCCACACACACACACCTCACCCCATCCCACCCGCCAGGTACCACCCACCACCTGCCAGCAACAGGCATGCGCGCGGGCGAGGCGAGGCGAGCCGGTGGGACAAGTGGAGACATGGGGGGGGGGGGGGGGGGGGAGGCGTTGCTAACAAACTACTAATAGTACTATACAAATTCACTGAAGCAATACAGGAGATCACCGTTCCGACTGCGCATACACTGAAAACGGCGTTGACAGCAAAGCAAATGCATCTGGCCATTGAGTTTGCGGATACGCGTAGGGCAAAACTTAGATTTTTTTCAAAATTAATGGAAATACATAACAATTTGCCATAATCATGAATGCATGCATGCAATATAATGATCTGATGAATATAGCTAAGACAAAAGTGGCCATAGTTAAACATTTGGAGCTAAGAAACATACAATTCCACACAAAACAATCAGTCACTTTAAGGCTGATATCCACATCACCATTATTAATTATTGTTCTAAATATTAAAATACCAAATGTGTCAACATACACTTGTTTCAGAGAAATATATAACAAATATCTGATTAACCCTACTCATTTTCTAGTTCTACATATGTCATTAACCATAGGATATAAATAAAAACATTAATAAAATAAGTAAAACTGACTCTGGCTATGGCTCTAACACTAGTCTGAGTGCCCAGATTTGTCTAAATCTAAATGCACATGGCATAAGATCTGCTGATTATATTGATGTAAATGCAATGCTGGATAAAATATGAATATATTAATTTATTATATATATTTTTTAGTTGTTATTCTATGTTTCAAACAAGAGCTGATATGAGCTGAAACTAGCACATTTTATTAGCATGTGCCATGTGCTTCTCACGGGTTTGTTTTTCTTCTACGCATCCCACAATGCACCACGCGGCTGGAATGGTGATGTAGTCTATTAATAGCCTTTTTATTTTAACGAACAGAGTTGGTCGTAATACTTACATTGCGTTTGATGCGTGGCAGGGAAGGGGACCCCCCCCCCCCTGCTCCGACCGTTGCTCATTACAGCATTTCCCGCGCTTCCCCCCCTTATAACTAGCCCGCCTGGCCGCCTCCAGCCACTCGCCCTCCAGCCTCTCCTCACGCTCCTCCAGTTATTTTCTCCACCCACCCACCCGATCTTCTCCTCATCCTTCTTATAGGGTGGAGGGCTCTTCGGCTCCACCTCGCTGACTCTCACTAGTTCCCTAGCCTCCCTATGAGCTTTCTCATCATCTTATTCATATCACATTCTATTGACCTGCATTATCCTGTATTGCATAACCTGTTATTATCACATTCTATTGACCTGCATTATCCTGTATTGCATACCCTGTTATTATCCTGTACATACTCAGCACTTATCAATAAAGTGCTTTTTTTCTCCACCCACGCCTCCTCTTCCTTCCTTGTCATGCATCAATGAAATCCAATCAGGATACCATTTTCGGAATTGTAAATTGTATTTATTTGTCTGTGTTTTGTCTACAACAGTGATTTTACGGACAGGGTGGGTAGGACAATGCCTTTGCAGCTCAATATGTACGGTAGATATTCTGATGTGGGGATAGAACTTGACGAGATACTCCCTAATTTTAATTGGTATCATATTGTTTTGTGACGTTACCATAGTGTTTACGTGTTATCATATCTAGTAGAGGTAAACTAATTGCTGTTACTCGAAAAATAAAACTGGCTGGTGTGTTAGTCTACCACTAGTACCAGGCAACCGGAAAAGGGGCATCGAGGGGGGGGGGGGGGGGGGCACTGCGCACGCAAAAAGAGAGTGTGTACTATCGATGTATCCACCAAGAAGTGTATTTTTCTCTTCTGTGTGTTTGTAGCATAGTGTATCTACGTTTTTTATATAGTAGTCGGTGTATCCATTAATATTATTTATGCTATAACTAAAAGTATAATGCTAATGAGTTATTAATTATAATCCCGTTCATTATATATACAAAATTGCTTTATTTAGCCCAAAAATAGCATTATATTAGTCTCCTTTAATCTTTTTGGAAATAGTGTAAATGAGTGAATATTCCGATCAAGGCATCAAATTTTCGATGCGACATACTCAACTCATAAAGTCATATACTGGTGCGCTTATTAAAGTTGCATAGTCCGATGGTTTTGAGTTTCAGACATTGTCTGAGATAAATACATTAGGTTGATCATTATAATGTACCTTACTTTAGCTGGAAGTAACTTTTATTTTAAGTGTCTAACTTTTCAGATATTTGAAGTGCAACCATGCACAATTAATTTTGGCAAGCTTGCCAAAACTCTGACACCATAGCATTCTGCAGTAACGCGATCTATTCAATTGCCTCACTATTCCCTTCTGTGTGGTGACAAATTAATAAGTGCATCAGTATTTAAGCTAGATATGTAGAATCAAATTGAGATTATTGTTTTGGTTTTGAAAATTTGATGATTTCATCAGAGTATACAGCTTTAATCGTCGACTGCTGCATAGAACTTTAGAAGGGAATGTTGAGTCAATTTAATAGAACATGTTACGTCTGAAGTCTATGGTATTACTAGTTGCTGCGTGCTTGCCAAAATTAATTAAGCATATGTGTGCACCTCAAATACACCCAAAGTTAGCCATTTAAAATAAAAGTAAAGTAAAATAGATCATGCGCTCACTTTAATGTATTTATCCCAGAAAATACCAGAAACTCACATTACCATCGGACTATGCAATGCTAACACTTTATGACGACCGGGTCTATAGGACTAAATGCTTCCCACCCACGTGTTCAAACCATCCCTAAGCCGTGTCTGCAGCCTCTCCAGAATCCACCCCACTATTATCTAGAACATCGGGGAGTCATAATACCGAGGTCACCCCTCTCCAAGCACACCTCCCAGACCAGGAGCCACGACTAAAGCCCTGCTGTGAGAGTGCGCCGGTGCACGTGACCACAAATGGCGACCAATTAGGCGACATTCCGGCACGGCGCGTGCGTCAACGGCCGCAGGCGGAAATGGCGGGAAAGATGGAGATTTCCGCTAGCTGTCATCCACTGGTCGGCTGCTGGTCGTGACGCTTCCCCTGCCCTGCTCGGGATTTGATTAAAACCATGACAACATTTTCCGAGTTGTGTCTCCTTGTGTAAATATCAATTAATGGCCGCCCCGAGCTCGCCTGCTAAGTGCTCTTTAACCGGAACTGTTTTCCTTTTCATTAAGAGTCGAGTCGGTCGCTGTCAGTGTCATGCGATAAATGTGTGACAGGGTTTCGTAGTGGGAAGACAACTCTGGGTCAAGTTGCCATGAATGAAGCATTGTGTATTTGTGTGGATAACCTCCCGCACTGGTCCGATGTCTGCTGATTGCAGAGCAAAGCCACAGTCACACTATACAGTTGTGACTGCTTGCGACCACTTTGAACCAAAGAATCTACCTCATTGCGTTCAAAACAATAGTCGCCCACTTCTTTGCAACCAGTTTGGTCAAAAGGAGGTTCTTAGAGCAGTAGCTGTGACCTTCTTGCGACCTAATTGGTCGCGAGGTCGGCGACCACTTTGTGACTATTTTGCAACCACCCCTTTTTTTGTGGTCGCAAGCAGTAGTGCGACTGGGGTATAAGCAGATGTGACGTAGACGCAT
>CM059192.1:91750155-91933076 GCA_030323885.1 Branchipolynoe longqiensis
CGGGCACATTACATCAGTATTCAGCATGTGGGCCCCTTACAGTTACAGCAATATGTAACACATGGGCCCCTTAATTCATTAATCAGCACGAGGGCCCCTTACATCATTAAACAACAAACGGGCACATTACATCAGTATTCAGCATGTGGGCCCCTTACAGTTACATCAATATGTAACACATGGGCCCCTTAATTCATTAATCAGCACGAGGGCCCCTTACATCAGTAATCGACATGCTAGCCCATTACATCATTAATCAACATGCGAGAACATTACATCATTATTGAGCACGTGGGCCCTTAACAGCAATACTCAACACACATCCCCATTACAGCATTACTCAGCATGTCGGCCCCTTACATCATTAATCAACAAGTGGGCACATTACAGCATTATTGGCCATGTGGGCCCCGTACACTTTTAGTCAGCGTGGGTCCCTTTCCATGACGAAATAATCAGTTTCGGTGAGACATACCGAAACTCCATGCGCCTTGATGACGTCACGTTGCTAGCCCTGCTTCCTGCCCGTGTGGAGGAAACATCTCCCCCCATCCCCACCCCCACTCATACACACACACACGCGCGCCACACACACCATCCAAGTCCTATCAACTCACGCCTGGTTACCTGTCCCAATCCCAGGGGAGGTGTGGAGATGTGGGAGGGGGGAGTAGGAGGGTGGAGGGAAGTGGGAGAGGGGAGGCGGAGAGGGGAAAGGGGATGAGGAGGATTGGAAAGAAACGAGGTAAGTAGCACCCGAGGAGGGCCTCTGTGAGGGAGGGATGGGGATAGGGGATGGGCATGGGGATGGGGAGGGATGGGGAGTGGAGGTGAGGGGAGGGGATGGGAGGAGAGGGAGGGGGAGGGGAGGAGAGGAGAAGGGGAGAGGGAAGAGGGGAGGGGGGAGGGAGTAGGAGGGGGAGTAGGAGGGGGAATGGGAGCGGGAGTGGGAGGGGGAGTGGGGGAGAGATGGGGAGAGGAGGGGGGAGAGAGGAGAGATGTGGGAGGAGAGAGGGGAGGGAGGGGGTTGCAGCATTTGTTCACACTTATCAGCTAGCAGTAGCACCTCTGACCACTAACTTTATACTACTCGGCTGTTCCTATTAAAGGGTCCTTTACTGCAAATCAAACTCACCCAGGCCTGTCACACTCCTAGCTACCAGAGACAATAAAGACAAGCATGCTTCCCAATAGAAGCACCCCCCCCCCCCATTTCAAGATTGAGAGCACGCACACATTTACAATCATATTCAGACTGAATGACCATAAAATAAGACATTATAGTGCTCAACCTCAACATAGTCATCTAAAGAATTGGCAGAAAATCGAAAGAATCGGATTATGAAACTTTAAGGGAAATGGGGGGGGGGGGGGAGAAGATTTCCGATTAAATCAACTAGTCGATATGGACACCGTTTACTGGACTGAAAACTCGGTGCTGCTCCTCATTTTTGCATGAACTACAGTGACTGTTGCTGTACATTATACAGCAGGAGCCACTCCCTTAATTCTACAGGATCGGTGCTGTAAGTTAATACAGCACTGATCAAACTTATTCTAATAGTAAGATGGCCGGAAGACCAGTGCCCCGGCGCTGACAAATGTCATGTTCAGATGAATAAATACTTTACCAAAAAAAAAAAAAAAAAAAAACTCTATGAGGTTATGCTCAAAACAATTCCTTTGTATCTGTGTGTATGTCTATTTTGTTTACCCTTAGTTTATGATTGTCGAATGACTTTTCAATAACACACAATTTCTATGTAGTAAAAACTTTTTTTAATGTGTAAAAAGAAGTGATATTTAGAATAGCAACACATTTGTGGAACATGTCACACAATGCCGTTTAAATTCGAAAATATAACTTAATTTTTGCTGTGGTCAATTTGATATGGATTAGGCGTACTTTAGACGATGCGACAAACTATCAATCTCCATTGATCCGAAATAGCAGCCTGACTTTTATTTTTAAAGAAAAGAAAAGGAGTAACATACAGTTGATAGAATCGGGACTGCTACAGCAAAGGAAGTTAGTGTGATATCGAACTATAGCAAGGGGGTGTGGTGTATATTCTGTCCTTCAAGTTGCATAGTCCGATGGTTTTGAGTTTTTGTCAGTTCCTGAGATAGATATTGTAGTGGTCTGCACTGACCTCTCGGGCAATGAACCACATAGACAGGTAGGCGTGGGTAGTTTGGTGACATCAGGAAGCCTAGGTGGTGTAATGGTTAGCACATTGGCCTGGAATGCGAAGAGAAGTGGGTTTGAGTCCCGCTCTAGGCGCAATATTTCCCATTTTCATAACCCCCCACGACATTGGTTACCTTGACCATGATTCTGTACAAGCTATGCGCTGTATAGTTGTTGAACCTATACGCGTAAGTGCATTGCATTGCCTACATGTATGTAATTGTAAGCATTAAAAGACTTACAATTCCAGGGGGATGAGTGTAGTGAATGGCAGTATTTTGCCGGGCCGCCGAAAAAAGTTTGGATTAACCAATCGTTTGGCTTAACTGAGCTTGGTTTAACGGGGTTCTACTGTATATACATAAAAAAACAATAATAAGGATACATTGTATATTAGTTATTACATTCATAATGCACCCTCGTTTTTTGCCAAAGCCAAGTCAAAGTTGAAGCCAAAGCACGGTGAAACCAATGATCGGTTAATCCAAACAAGTTTCTAGGTTACCTTCAAGTTTGGTTTAATGGGGTTACACTGTATGCAGCTTTAAGAGGTTGCTGGGTGAGACTAGGTTAAAATCCAATGTGCGATAGGGGGACTATACTACCTAGTTGCCCCCCCCCTTTTTTTTAACACCGAGTTCTACCCACGTGCAGGATGGGAACGCGGGGACAAAGTGTGAAGCTAGGGCAATAAAATACTTTTATCACCAGCGCAACCCTCTGCTGCCCGGCTGGGAACAAGCGCCCGCCGAGACTTGCAACAATTGGACGCCCAGCTAGACGCCTCGGTACCGCGTCTCTGTACCAGAGCTCGGTACCGGTGTCGCGGTTTAGATTCTCCGTGGGTTTAGAGTCTACGCTCGGGGTTCTGCGCATGCGCGTATTCGATTAACACGACCCGGGCGACTCGGGTCACCCGAGTTCCTACAAATTCAAATAGAACACCGTGAGTGGAGTTGACAAAAACACGTGCCTTGGGCAAAAAGTTTAACCCACCTCTTGGCTGGGGTTGGCTAGGAGCGATGACGTCACATTTGTGATTCAAAAAGTCACTAGGGTCACGCGAGTTGATTAATCAAATACACTGAAATGCTTTTCGATGTTGACGCATGCGCATAACCCCGAGCGCTAAACCCACTGAGAATTTAAACTGCGACACCAGGTCTCTGTGCCGCGTCTCGGTACCGCGCCTCTGTACCTGGTATTGGTACCTCGCCTCCATGATGCGTCTCTGTGACATGCCTCTATGATGCGTCTTGTGCCACGTCTCTGTGATGTGTGTCTGTGATACATCTCTGTTTCATCTCTGTGATGCGTATCTGTGACATGTCTCCATGACACATATCTGTGATGTGTCTCTGTGATGTGCCTCTGTGCTACGTGTCTGTGATGCATCTCTGTGATCAGCCAATGTGACCCGTCTCTGTGACCTGTCTCTGTGGTGCATGCCTGTGATGCATCTCTGTGATGCATCTCTGTGATGCACCTCCATGATGCATGTCTGTGATGCATCTGTGACCAGCCACTGTGACCCATCTCTGTGACCCATCTCTGTGGTGCATGCCTGTGATGCGTCTCTGTGACGCATCTGTGATGCACCTCTGTGATGCGTGTCTGTGATGCGTGTCTGTGATGCATCTTTGTGACCCATCTCTGTGACCCATCTCTATGATGCATGCCTGTGATGCATCTATGTGATGTGTCTCTGTGACGCACATATGTGGTGCGTGTCTGTGATGTGTCTCTGTGACCCGTATCTGTGATGTGCCTGTGACAAGTCTATGACATGTCTCTGTGACACGTCTCTATGATGCGTCTCTGTGATCCATCTCTAATGGATCTCTGTGGTGCATCTCCATAATGCATCTCTGTAACATGTCTCTGTAACGCGTCTCTGTAACGTGTCTCTGCAATGTGTCTCTGTAATGTGTATCTGTAACACGTCTCTGTAATGCATCCATGTAATGTGTCTCTGTAATGCATCTCTGTAACACATCTCTGTAACACATCTCTGCAATGTGTCTCTGTAACGTATCCCTGTAATGCATCTCTGTAACATATCTCTGTAATGCATCTCTGTAACGCGTCTCTGAAACACGTCTCTGCAATGCGTCTCTGCAACGTGTCTCTGTAATGCATCTCTGTAATGCATCTCTGTAATGCGTCTCTGCAATGCATCTCTTTAACGTGTCTCTGTAATGCATCTCTGTAACGCGTCTCTGTAACACGTCTCTATACCAGGCTCCGTACCGTGCCCCTATACCGGGTCTCCATACCGAGCCTCCGACCAAATATCTCTACTGGACATTCATGCTGGGCCTCCGTATCCACCCACTGGACCGGTGTCGTATTCTCAGCGCCCGGTCATTCTCAGCGGCCTGTCGTGGCTTCTGCACATGCGCGGATTTTAAGACATATGCAAAAGACCCATGGCCTCGCCGGCTACAAGCTCAGCAAGGTACCTGGCAGTGTCAGGGACCGATTAGGCCGAACTCTATTGAATGTGATCATATTTAACAGAATTACATACTCAAATAATGAAATTTAATTAAATTAACCTTAAATTCCAAGCGATATTAACGTAGCAGCTCGATCAGCGTCGAATCGCCGAGTGTAAACAAAACAAATAGCAGTGATCGCCGCAACATGCGAAAACCCGCGCATGCGCAGAAGCCACGACAGGCCGCTGAGAATGACCGGGCGCTGAGAATACGACACCGGGCCTCTTATTTTACTAAATTTTAACAAAAGAATATTGACACATCTCGGTTTAAAGGTTTGAAAGGGAGGAAGTCCACCAGCTAGGATGTTGCTAGGACGTAAAGACAAACAAAGCAACAAACCTACAAGCAGATTTAATTTGATTTATGATGCCGAACGCACAAATTGCTGACAATGAATAAGGTGTGTGTAATGTTTGGGGGGGGTGGGGCTATGGGGGCTGGGGGGTGGGGGGGTGGGGGGGGGGGCTTGTCTTCGTTCTGCCTGGTGGAGACAATTGGCAATCTCAGGCCACTTTCGATACAGTACAACCTGGATTATTCTCCACACCGGAAATTGTATTATCGAATTCCTAGCCCACTAATATGACTGAGTGGCATATCGAATTTTGGTGCCTGGCGGCGGGCTCCCAGTCGTACAGTAGCCATGGGTTAGTGCCGGTCATGATGACCTTAGATGATGTTAGATGTAAGCCCCCAACAAATAACCCCCCCCCCCCGCACCCTTCTCAAGAATATTCCCCTTCTATAACTTACAACCAAGTTTAGTGAACCTTTAATTAAAGCTGCATAAGCCTAACAAAACAAGTTTTCTCAACCGAGACAGTTATCTAGATTTGATTCTGTGTGTCCAAATTAGATACTAGCTATATATAGCATATATATTATGAGTATTATGTATATTATCTATATTATATAGTGTATATGAATTTGATATGTATTAATATATATTTTTTAGGTAATATATAATATATATAGTATGCAGGTATTGCAATACCTCAGGGAGTTTGACGCCCCTGCCCTGCAGAGTTCTAAACCACTGCCTTGTGGTACAGGTCCTTGACAGAACCGAAGGCTAAGGGAGCAAACCCTAAACAGAAAACCATGTCACTGTGGCAGCATTAAGGGCGGTTGATGTATGGAACTCCCAACATCTCCCGACCAGCCACTGCAGGGACAAATAGTTTTGCGCCTGTCTTGACATGTTCTTGCCGGTGTGAAACCTCTATTTGCTCCCCGAGAGAGTGCCGCTGGTAACTTGCAAAAGCCAGCAGCACTTCAACACTTTTGCAGGCAGCTTTCATGAAATGTAGACCGACTCATGGACGCAACTCTCACAACAGAGAGCTAAATGGAGAGCGGCAGTTAAGTAATGAAAGCAGTCTTTGTCGCATCGCGACCGACAGCATGATGATGATGATGATGATGATGAGTAATATATATATAATATACATTATATATATAATAAATATAATATATATATAATATATATAATATATAAAATATATAAAATATATAAAATATATATATAATATATTTAATATATAATATATTAAATATATAATATATTTGATATATATAAATATATAACAATATGTAAAATATTCCGATTTACGGCATCGGGGGGAATGCAAATGTTCTATTACTAAACAGGTGTACGTGACCAAGCGCATGTATGTATATATAAATGTAAGTGCTGGTGGTGCCTGAGTGGGATGTAAATAGACATAGTGGTGCTGGCAGGGCTGTGTGTAAGGCCACTCAGGGCCTACCCCCTCCCCCTCTGGGCCCGTATGCATGGAGCGGTGCTAGCGGCGTGTGGTGTTATCCCTCTAACTCCGGGTACCTATCTCCGGTTATCTGCGGCGTCGAGAACTATGTCACGCCGTATGCATGGAGCCCTACACGGGTTGAGTTAGCTAAACGTGAATCTATTTATACATTTGGGAAACCCCTCTGCATTTGTAGCCATATATTAGGCTCAAATATATTAAATGCTATCATATTTAACAGAATTACATACGCAATAAGAGAAATTTTATCAATTTAACCCTAAATCCGAAGCGTTATTAAGGCTACCGCCGTATTGGCGGCGATATTAATATTAATATTTTCGAATCGACGAACGTAAAGTAAACAAATCGCCGCCGCCGCTGCATCGACGTCACTTTCTATACTGGCAGCGGCGGCGGTTTGTTTACTGTATGTTCGTCGATTCGAAAATATAACCATTAATATCGCCGCCGTTACGGCAGCAGCGTTAATATCGCTTCGTTTTTAGGGTTAATTTGTTTAAATTTCACTTATTGCGTATGTAATTCTGTTAAATATGATAGCATTGAGTAGATTTGGGTTCCATCCTGACACTAACCTAACACTAATACAGCTGTAAACCTGCTATGAGCAGAGTTAGAATTTCCGAGTTTAAACGCTCGGTGTTAGACCTAACACTGCTCCATGCATAGCAACTTTTTTGCGCTAAACCAGAAATCCCGCCATAAACGCGTTTTGGGTCCCTAACACCGCTCCATGCATACGGGCCCTGCTGGGTAGGATCACCACACTCAGGCTCAAGGTTGGTGGTGGCCAAGGGAGCCACACAGCTTGGTGGTGGTGGGCAGACCACTGGTATCCATGGGGGACCAGGAATGCTATTGGTAGGGCCAAGAATGCTTGTTTCCCATTGGGGAGAAAAGGGTGGGGTGATACTCTACAATGAACCCATGTACTATATATAATAAACCAGAGAGGCTTGGACTCTCTCTCTTCCATTACACTTTATACTCTTCCATTCTCTTTGTCTGAATTGATTTCACTATAGCCTGCCTACACAACCACAGATTCGATCTTTAGCCATTCTACAAAACTGGTGACCACGACGAGTGGATTAATTGAGTACGTGGTTTTAGCCATTTTACAAAACTATATAATAAAATATATAAAAATATATAATAATATATATAAATATATATAACAATGTATGAAAAATGACATTAAAAAAACAACAACAAAACTGAAATAAGGAGCGGGAAATCTATAAACATGTACCAAGAGCTGTTAGAATTAGCTTGTGAGGTGCCATACCTCAAACACCTGGAGGCTGTACTACACCTGGAGGCTGTACTACACCTGTAACCACAGCACACCGCCTTCACACAGAGCTGAACGATACTCACCTGGAAGGAAGATAACACGTGACATTAGATGGGTACAATCTCAAAGTGTGACATATAAGTTGGATTTATTTTATTGCAATTAATTCATGTCTATTGATTGTTTGTTGTTTTACATCCTAGCAACATCTAAGGTCATATCAGGAAGGGTACCAACTTGTTGCTGTGCACACTCATGGCAATTTTATAGTGCTGCCCCATTGGGAGACCAGGTTGTCGGCTCCATGACCCGATATCCCCCACACAGTCACATTATCCTAATACAGTACAACCCCGTTATACCAAGCTCGGTTAAACCGATCAGTTAATCCAAACTTGTTTCGGCGGCCCGGCAAAATACTACCATTTATCAAATAAAAAAGTTGGTTAAACCAAAGTCGGTTAATCCAAATTATCGGTTAATCCAAACAAAATTGTCGAGCCCCAGGCCACTCCGGTACAGTTAAACCAAACTTTCATGTGGTTATAAGGCCATCTGAGACCCCACCAACTTTTATATATGATAAATAGTAGTATTTTGCCGGGCTGCTGAAAAAAGTTTGGGTTAACTGATCGTTTGGTTTGACCGAGCTTGGTTTAATAGGTTATACTGTATATACATAATAAACAATAATCAAAGTGTCCACATACATTGTATATTACATTCATAATGCACCCGCATTTTTGCCAAAGCCAAGTCAAAGTCGAAGCCAAAGCTTGGTTAAACCAATGATCGGTTAATCCAAACAAATTTTTAGGATCCCTTCAAGTTTGGTTTAACGGGGTTATACTGTACTGCACACACCAGTCCATGTCCTATCCTATTGATGCCGAGGGCTAGTCTAGGTAGCGACAAGCATCAATTGTAAAAGTCATTGATTTCACTCGGCTGGGAATTGAACTCCTGACCTTCCGCATGGGAAGCCTGCGCTCTACCGATTAGAGCTGAATGGCTGGGTGTTCCACATATCTCAACCTCTATACACACCAGAACCACTTTGTACAACTCCACCATCACCCCCACCCCCGCACCCTCACCCACACCAACCCACATACATACACACACATACTGGACACGAAGGTCCAAACCAGGTGGCGCTTTACCGGCAATCTTCAACCCGAGCCGACACCAATACACCAATAAACCAATATAGGGTATTCACGTGACGTCATCAACTGGATGCGTGGCCATTGTGGCAATATCAAACAGTAAACAACCCATAGAGTTTGCCTGTACGCGCAGTGCAAAACGTCTATTTCATTCAGAATTAATAGAAATCCAGAACCCTAACCGTATAAATTTAATATAATCTATTCGTTGAATATGTTTTCTATATGTGTACCAAGCGATTTGTTTCTATGTGGTGTGGTTTTAGAGATATTTAACTTTTTCTGTATGAAGATTGCTCGCGACCATTGGTCGTAATGCGTAGCATTACGTTTGATGCGAGGAAAGGAGGAGACCCTCCCCCGCCCCGGCTGTCGCGCAGCTTGACACCTCGCCCTACGCCGCCGCGACTCGCTCCCTCCCCCGCCCTCTGCCGCGCAGCATTCGCGCCTCACCCGACGCCCGCTGCTCGCCACCTTTCCCCCCCCCCTCCCCCGGGCCGGCAGCCTTCACACCTCACCTGCTGTCGCCCTCCTCCTTTCCCTTATAAGGCCGCCTCCGGCCTCCCTCAGGCACTCGCCCTCCTGCCGCCTTCCAGACTTCTCCCTTTTTCTACTTTGGCTCACCTCGGACCTCGGACTTCTACACCATGCCCGGAAAGGGAAAAGGACGGAAGGGCGCCCGGGCATCCGCCCACGGCACCCCGGGGCCGGCTACAACCCCGAGGCGGGACGAGCCACCCCCATCCGCCCCGGCGACCCCCTCTTCGCCGGGCACCTCACGCCGCGCCTCGGGCATCGATGCCATCCTGGGGGAACTACAGCGCATCCGGCTGGAACAACGCCAGTCGACCGCGGACCTCCACGCAAGGATCGACGGCTTACAGACCGGGGAGGCGGGGCCCATCCCCGAGGCGCCCTCCCCCGGACACCGGGCCGCCCCGGCCCCCGCACCTCGGGCGCACGCGGTGAGTCCCAGGCCGCCGCCGCTGCCGCCGCCTGCAGCCCTGCCAGGGGCCGCCCATCCACAGTACGAGCGGTATCACCACCTCGGCGGCCATGCTCCTCTGCCGACGTCCCCGGCCTACCACCCGCAGCCGACACAGCACACCCCGGTATCCGCAGCCGACGCCGTCCGGGAGATCCTGGCCTCCGCCGAGGCGCGCCACTCAGTCAGGCGGCAAGGTCTTCCGGCCGATTATCTCTTCCCCTCCGACCTTGTGCAGAGAGGGGCGGAGAGGAAGTCGGTCAAGAGGGGGGAAGCGACGAAGGACGAGTATAACCTCGCCCTTCTGACCCTCATCAACCACCCCGACTTCCCCGCCCACTCCGCCCCCGGACTACACCACCACATCCTCACCGTCCTCCACGATCACCTCGTCTACCCGTGGGCGACCGTCCGCCATTATTCCGAGACGGTCTTTACCTGGATCGCGGACGGCCGACTCCCCCACGGGTGGCACGACCCAGTGGCCATCAACCTCCTTAGGGTAGAGTGCATAGCGATGCCACCTCAGCAGACTACCGCCACCGCACCCCGCCAACTCGACCCTCCACACCGAGCCCCCCACTTCACCCGAGTCCAAGTCGACGCCCGAGTCGCCTACGACAGGCTCACTCACGGGGCTCCCTGCCCGGCCTGGAACCGAGACCCCGCCTCGTGCGATCGGGCTTCCGTCGGGGAAGCCCACGGCGAGGCGGGGGACAAGCGCCGTCACGCATGCGCCTACTGCGCAAACGTGAGGCGCGTACTCACTATGCACTCCGAGGCCGACTGCATCACCAAGCAAGCCCGTGAGCGCCAGACCCCCGCCACCTCGGCGGATTTTTGATCCGCCGGCCTCCCCCCGGCCGGCCCGGGGGGACCCCTCCGGCGCCTCACCCCCACCACTGCCGACAGCCCCGCAAGCCCAGCCGACAACCTCCCAGTGACCATCGAACGCAGCGCCGCCAAGCCCCAGCCGAGGATCATCACCTCGGGCATCACACCTCGGACCGCATCCCAGCCCAGCCTCAGGAGGAACCCTCTGCCACCGATCCTCACGACACCGCCTTCAACTCCGCCCAGACCCCGACCACCACCCCATCCAGCCCCGAGGAGTTCGCTGCCCCCCTGATCGACCCTGGTCGGACCTCCTCACCGGATCCCGCCAAGGAGCGGGCCTTCCCTTTTTTGGCCGCCCGCTCCCTGTCGATGCAGGCCCCCGACACTCCCCGCCCCGAGAGGGAGCCTGACCCCCGACACGGCCCACCGCTCGGCCGGCCCGCCCCACCTGCTCCGCCTCGGGCGCGCCGCCAGCTTTCTCCGCCCAGACCTCCACCTCCGGACCCCCGCCTCGGATCATCACCTCGGGCGCGCCTCAAGCCCTCTCCTACTTTTGGTGGAGGGCTCCTCGGCACCCCCTCACTCCACTGACTTTTGAACTCTGCTCCTTAGTTACTCCGCTCATCATCATTTTATCCTTGTTCTTTATTTACTTCTCTTCCCTGTTACCCATCTGAGCCCCACACTGACTCTCTTACCAGCTCCTTATGAGCCCTTTATCCTCATTATTGCATTGCTCCTTATGAGCCCCTGTTTACATGTCATATTGCATTGCTCCTCATGAGCCGCTTACCTTTTGTACCATTGTATCTAACCTGTCCTCTGTATTTCCTGAGGCGCTCAATAAACGTCTCTTTTTCCACCCCTGTCTTGCTTTCCTCCTTTTCGCGCATCAGCAATGCACTGAGTTTACCGGTACGCGCAGTGCAAAACGTCAGTTTTATTCAAAATTAATAGAAATCCAGAGCCCTAACCGTATCAATTTAATATAATCTTTTTGGTAAACATGTTTTCTATGTGTATTCCAATCAGTTTGTTTCTAGGTCTTGTAGTTTTAGAGATATTTAACTTTTTCTGTCTGAAGATTGCTCACTGCCATTGACAATGCATTGAGTATGCCGGTACGCGCAGTGCAAAACGTCAGTTTTATTCAAATTTAATAGAAATCCAGAACCCTAACTGTATCAATTTAATAAGATCTTTTTGGTAAACATGTTTTCTAAGTGTATTCCAATCAGTTTGTTTCTAGGTGTTGTGGTTTTAGAGATATTTAACTTTTTCTGTAGGAAGATTGCTCATAGCCATTGAGTTTGCAGTATGACAGCCTTTATTATTGTGGTTACTATCGCCACAATGGCCGCACTTCCGTTTAGCGTGACGTCAGTGCATACCCTATATACCCCACCTTACTATACCCCCCCCCCCCCCACACACACACATACAGACATGCACGCACGCATGCGCACGCACACACAATAGCGACGCTTAAATGAAGAATTTTATTGAGCATTTTCCTCACTTAAGCTAAGATTCCTTATACGAGGTATGCGGCATGCGAATGGGAGGATTCCTTCAATGCGGTATGCGGCATGCGTCTCCCCACCACCACCACTACCATATGTTTCCCCTCCGCACCCCTGTGTGTAACCATTCCGTAATGATCAGTCGCCTCTCCTGGTCTAAAACTAATGGACACGTGCGACTGAGGTTTCTATTCACATGCTGCATGCCGCATGTCGCATCGATCGCTACAGGGACTGATCGAGTTGCCACATTCGCATTCGCATTCGCATACCGCGTGTAAGGAATGTAGTCCATTGACTTCAAGGCGTTTCAATTTTTTGCCGCATTCGCATTCACATACCACATGCCGCATGCCACGTGTAAGGAATCTTAGCTTTAGATGAACACTGCAAACTTGATACGTGTACGTGCATGCTCGCTTTAGGGGGTGGGCGGAATCTAGGCTAAATTATATAACGACGCCCAATTATTTGCGCTCCACGTCACACAACCTGTGCTCCCAACCAACACGGACGCGCTGGCAGAATCGGTAGAGCGCAGGTTTTCCTTGTGGAAGGTCAGGAGTTCGAAAACTCGACTGAGTCAAGCCAATCAATTATAAAATTGGCACTTGTCACTATCGAGCCTGGCGCTCGGCATTACTAGAATAGGGTGAGGACTGGTTAGCTAAGTCAGTATCAGGATAATGTGGCTGAGTAGGATATCCGGCCATGGTGCCGGTGTCCTGGTCTCCAAGTGGGGCAGCATTATAAAGTCACCTAGATAAAAGATTCACCCGGTATTGGTGTAGTACACGGGTGAAGGACACCATAGTGTAAATACGGGCGAAAATAACTTCAGTATGGGACATGAACTAGAAATTGTGGTTCCAGGATCAAATGGCTACATATATCGGCACAGAGTTGGTGAAATGGGAGAGAATGCAAAAAGACAAGATGGCGGCCACAGAACGCCATCAATTTCACTTTTAAATCTTATTAAACTAGATGTTTTATTATATTTTTCAACTCAAAGGTAGCGGGTAAATATGAAGACGTACATAAAGAATATATTGTGATTCTTAAATTAAGAATTTACCAGCTCAGTTAATTAACCCATCATGTCGAAATTCTTCGCCAGCTTTTCTAATGGGTTGGTTTTCACCCCTGTACTGGAAGTACGGGGTGAATCTTTTATCTAAAAGTCACCTGAGTGTGTGTGGTCAACAAGTCCATACCAACCCAGACATGACCTTATATGTTGCCAGGACGTGAAACACAATCAAACAACTCCCAGGAGCCATCCACAAATAGTGGGCAGTGTGCAAAACGAGCGGACCATATATAGGCAGTGGTCCAGCCTAGTATAGTGGACCATCGATAAATAACCAACAGTGTGTAAAACGAGTGGACCATATATAGGCAGTGGTCCAGCCTAGTATAGTGGACCATCTATAAAAGCCGACAGTGTGCAAAACGAGTGTACCATATATAGGCAGTGGTCCAGCCTAGTATAGTGGACCATCTATAAATAGCTGACAGTGTGCAAAACGAGCGGACCATATATAGGCAGTGGTCCAGCCTAGTATAGTCATCATCATCATCATGCTGTCGGTCGCGATGCGACAAAGACTGCTTTCAAAGCCTAGTATAGTGGACCATCTATAAATAGCTGACAGTGTGCAAAATGAGCGGTCCATATATAGGCAGTGGTCCAGCCTAGTATAGTGGACCATCTATAAATAGCCGGCAGTGTGCAAAACGAGTGGACCATATATAGGCAGTGGTCTAGCCTAGTATATATAGTGGACCATCTATAAATAGCCGACAGTGTGCAAAACGACCATAAAACCGACAGTGTGCAAAACAGCGGACCATATATAGGCAGTGGTCCAGCCTAGTATAGTGGACCATCTATAAATAGCCGACAGTGTGCAAAACAAGCGGACCATATATAGGCAGTGGTCCAGCCTAGTATAGTGGACCATCTATAAATAGCCGACAGTGTGCAAAATGAGCGGACCATATATAGGCAGTGGTCCAGCCTAGTATAGTGGACCATCGATAAATAACCAACAGTGTGTAAAACGAGTGGACCATATATAGGCAGTGGTCCAGCCTAGTATAGTGGACCATCTATAAAAGCCGACAGTGTGCAAAACGAGTGTACCATATATAGGCAGTGGTCCAGCCTAGTATAGTGGACCATCTATAAATAGCTGACAGTGTGCAAAACGAGCGGACCATATATAGGCAGTGGTCCAGCCTAGTATAGTGGACCATCTATAAATAGCTGACAGTGTGCAAAACGAGCGGTCCATATATAGGCAGTGGTCCAGCCTAGTATAGTGGACCATCTATAAATAGCCGGCAGTGTGCAAAACGAGTGGACCATATATAGGCAGTGGTCTAGCCTAGTATATATAGTGGACCATCTATAAATAGCCGACAGTGTGCAAAACGAGCGGACCATATATAGGCAGTGGTCCAGCCTAGTATAGTGGACCATCTATAAATAGCCGACAGTGTGCAAAACAAGCGGACCATATATAGGCAGTGGTCCAGCCTAGTATAGTGGACCATCTATAAATAGCTGGCAGTGTGCAAAACGAGCGGACCATATATAGGCAGTGGTCCAGCCTAGTTAGTGGACCATCTATAAATAGTCGGCAGGTGCAAAACGAGCTGGACCATATATAGGCAGTGGTCCAGCCTAGTATAGTGGACCATCTATAAATAGCGGCAGTGTTGCAAAACGAGCGGACCATATATAGGCAGTGGTCCAGCCTAGTATAGTGGACCATCTATAAATAGCCGAGCAGTGTGCAAAACGAGCGGACCATATATAGGCAGTGGTCCAGCCTAGTATAGTGGACCATCTAAGAAAAACCGACAGTGTGCAAAACAAGCGGACCATATATAGGCAGTGGTCCAGCCTAGTATAGTGGACCATCTATAAATAGCTGGCAGTGTGCAAAACGAGCGGACCATATATAGGCAGTGGTCCAGCCTAGTTTAGTGGACCATCTGTAAATAGCCGACAGTGTGCAAAACAAGCGGACCATATATAGGCAGTGGTCCAGCCTAGTATAGTGGACCATCTATAAATAGCTGGCAGTGTGCAAAACGAGCGGACCATATATAGGCAGTGGTCCAGCCTAGTATAGTGGACCATCTATAAATAGCTGCCAGTGTGCAAAACGAGCGGACCATATATAGGCAGTGGTCCAGCCTAGTATAGTGGACCATCTATAAATAGCTGACAGTGTGACACTGCCTATATATGGTCCGTATATAGTCCAGCCTAGTATAGTGGACGATCTATAAATAGCCGACAGTGTGCAAAACGAGCGGACAATATCTAGGCAGTGGTTCAGCCTAGTATAGTGGACACTTCCTCCACACTAGATGGCTGCTTTAGTATTAAGTATGGGTTATAGCAATAGTATAATAATATTATACTATTGCTATAGCCCATACTGCGTGAGAGACAGATGTCTGCTGCCTTTAGTGCTTCATGAAAAAAAAAAACCACACCAAATCACTCTATGCCAGGGTTTCCTTGGCAACTACTACCGAGGCCAATACCCATTAGCTTGTAAATTAATTCAACCAGCGAGCATTTCCAAACAGTAGCGTGTCTAACACATCACACTTAGCATCTATAATTGATGTTTGGATCGTTGCAGTTCTTTGCACAGAGCCACGTGAATCTGCGAGCCGGGTTTGCTCTGCAAGCAGATTCCCCGCCGATCGGCTCCACTCCCCATAGGGATTGCGCTGTTAGTAATGATCAAGTACATGCTTGGAGAGTGCGTCACGCCCCGATATAGGAGTGCCCTGTGAGACGCTGCCGGCTGAGGTCAGTGTCACGTGACGTACATCTTGTCATGTGACGTGAGCAAGGGAATTGAACGTGAGGGCTGTGGAGGTATTGGGTAGAAATCCTGGTTTTGTGTTCGTGTGTGTGTGTATATGTGTGTGTATGTGTATGTCTGTGTGTGTATGTGTGTGTGTGTGTGTATATGTGTGTGTGTGTGTTAAACACGCGGTTCTGGATACATTGGAAGCTCGATAAAGTGTATCACTGAGACAGGTTTTTACTCAAAAAAAGCTGCACAGTCCAATGAAAACATCAAATTTTCAAAACCGAAATAATTATCTAAATTTCATTTGACATATCTTACTTACTTAGATACAGGTGTACTTATTAACCATTTGCCGCCACAGAGAACAGAATACAGAGTCTATTGAATATAACCTGTTACGGCAGAAAGCTATGGTGTTAGAGTTTTGGCAAGCTTGCCAAAACGAATTTTGATATCTCAAAACTTAGATATTTAAAATAAAAGTTTCTTGAAGCTAAACTAAGGTAGGTGTACATTATAACGATCATCCTAATGTATTTATCTTAGAAAATGTCAGACACTGAAAACCATCGGACTATGCAACTTTAAAATTGCACAATCTGATGGCTGTGTGTTTCTACCAATAATTGTGTGGGTTTTTTTGTGTGTGAGGGGTTGGGGGGTTGGATGGGAAATACAGTAGGTGGAATATACTTTAATTTGGTTTGAAATAGAAAATGAATTTTAGTTTGAAATAGAAGATTGGACATGGGCTTTGTTTACCTGTTACCAGACGGGGATGGCCAAATGAGTTGAGCGTCCGTCTCCTGTTTTGGGAGATCGGGAGATCCGAACCAATGAGTTTGTGGGTTCCAATCCAGGTCGAGTCAAACCAGTTACTTAAAAATTGATACTTGTCACTTCCTAGCCTGGCGCTCGGCATTATTAGGATAGGGCAAGGACTGGTTGGCTCAGTGTCAGGATAATGTGACTGAGTGGGATATCAGGTCATGGTGCGGGTGGCCTGGTGTCCGAGTGGGCAGCACTATAAAGGTCGCCATGAGTGTGCACTGTCACAAGTCGGTACCCGACCTGATATGACCTTAGATGTTGCTAGGATGCAAAACAACAAACAAACTGCTTACCTGTTTTTTTTGTAGCATAACGCTACATGACGGGAGTACCGAACTGCAATACATGTTTAATGAGTGTGCCATTGTCTATGTTGGATATATAGGATCAAACCTAAGTAAGTGTCTTGGTCTTGAATATTTGATGCCTTCAGCGGACTGAGTATCAGTAGCAGGATCAGGACTGCACTACGACAGACGGGATGGCCGAATGAGTTGAGCGTCCGCCTCCCGTTTTGGTAGATCATGGGATTCAAACCCATGGGTTCGAACCCTGGTCGAGTCAAACCAATGACTTAGAAAATTTATACTTTTCGCTTCCTAGCCTGGCGCTCGGCATTAATAGGATACAGCAAGGACTGGTTAGCTCAGTGTCAGGACAATGTGACTGGGTGGGATATCAGGTCATGGAGCTGGCGGCCTGGTCTCCACACCCAGTAGGGCAGCACTAGAAACTCGCCATGAGTGCGCACTGTCACAAGTCGGTACCCGTCCTGATACAACCTTAGATGTTGCCAGGATGTTGTTTTGGGGTTGTTTTTTTTAGCCTGTATTTATACTGTCCATAGCATATAAGCCCGGGTACCCAGGCTTGTTTTCAATGCTGGCCAATTGTAGAGTTGGTGTTATCTTACCACACAGTAGCTGCTGGTAAGTAATTTGATTGCCTGCATTTCAGTGGCAGATAGATAATTGGTTGGTATGGTTAGTAGCCTATGTTAGTTTTTATATATTTTCTTGGCATATATGTATTTTATTTTGTTCTACTCTTATTACTAGACTAGTCTACTCTAATGTATGGGGCAGAGACATGGACAATCTCTAAGAAAATGTACAAACGTTTAGCAGCATTTGAGATGTGGACTTATCGAAGGATGATGAAAATATCATGGACAAAGAAGATCACCAACAAAGAAGTTCTCAGAAAAATTAAAAATAAGAAAAGCTTGTTTGCCACTATACAGACAAAGAAACTTATTTATTTTGGCCACATCATTCGTCAGAGTTCAATATACCGTACATTGTTGGAAGGGAAGGTGAATGGCAGCAGAGGGAGAGGGAGACCAAGAACATCATGGTTTACAAATATTTCACAGTGGACAGGCTTGAATTATTCACAGTCTATCAGAACAGCACAACATCGGGACAAGTGGAGAACCATTGCATCCAACCCTCGACTAGAGGATGGAACTATTGATTGATTGATTGAGCCTACTCCTATTTACATATCATAGGCTTGTACGTAGCTGTGTGGTGTATTATCTGGCTACTTTTGGCATGGTTACCTTCCATTGGGCGTCCCGCTGGTGGGCCGTGACATATCACATGCCCCTTTGCAGTGCAGCTTAGTGGGGGTTTCCTCGCCTTATTTTGCGCAGATATTTTTTGTAAGTTTTTAGGTCAGGAATTTGTCGTTCCTTTACCATTTGGGCATTCCACACCTTGGCAGGCATTTCCAGGGTGCTTCTCTCATGAGCTTTTATTTGACTTCTGGTCTGCTTCAGTAGTGGCGCATTATTTGCTCTAGTAGCCCTCCGCCATTTCATTCTGAACATTCCCACCACAAACCTCTCTTTCATTCTTTCGCTCTTTCGCTAGAGTGAAGCCTGGTATGTACTATGGAAATACTTCCCGTGTTTGGGTGCGATATGTGAGCTCCTATAAAAGCTGCATAGTCCGATGAAACATCAAATTTTCAAAACCAAAAGAAATATCTAGATTTGATTCTACATATCTCACTTAGATACTGATGCACTTATTAAGCATGTGTTGCCACATAGAAGGGGAACCTGAGTCAATTTAACAGAACCTGTTATTGCAGAAGCCTATGGTGTCAGAGTTTTGACATGCTTGGCAAAATTAATTAATTCAAATATCTCAAAAGTTAGCCATTTAAAAAATAAGTTATTTCAAACGATGGTAAGGTAAACTACAACAATCAACTTAATACATTTATCTCAGAAAAATGACAGAAACTCAAAATCATCGTACTACAGTACAACCCCATTAAACCAAGCTCGGTTAAACCAAACGATCTGTTAATCCAAACTTTTGTTGGCGGCCCGGCAATATACTACCATTTATAATATTTTAAAAAGTTGGTGAAACAAAAGTTGGTTAATCCAAATTATCGGTTAATCCAAACAAAATTGTCGGGCCCCAGGGCACATCCGGTACGGTTAAACCAAACTTGCATGTGGTTATAAGGTCATGTGAGACTTTTTTTATAAAGTCAGACAGTGGCATGGGTCGTAATAGATGGTGGGAACTAGAAAACTCACCTTTTCTTGTCATCAGAATCTATAGCAAATTATAATCCAACTTTCATGGTGACAAACAAACATGCGAGCCTAAACCCGAGGAATGTGAAAATGGGCGGTCATTTAAATGTTGTTGGAAGTTTATATTTTCTACCTACTGTAGCCTACTTATACCCTGGTCACATACACGTTAGTGGAAGTAGTTGAACGTAGGTGAACGTAGTGGAGGCTAACGTGGGTCAAACATGGTGTACATACGTTAAACTACGTTGAAATACATTAAGGTACGGTAGGTTTTGGTACGATAAATATGTTACAGTACAGATAAATACGTCATGGTACGGATAAATATGTTACGGTACGGTTAAATACGTTACGGTATGGGTAAATACGTTACGGTATGCATAAATACGTTACAGTATGGATAAATATGTTACAGTACGGATAAATATACCAAGGTATGGATGCCGGTACGTTCAACTACGTTCAACTACGTTCAACTATGTTAGCCTCCGCTATGTTCACCTACGTCCACTAACGGCTATGTGACCAGGGCTTCGTACAAGTATGCTAGAGTATGCTAGAGCATGATAGGGTATGCTACAGTACAGTAGAGTACGCTAGAGTATGCTAGAGTATGTTAGCATCACGGATACAAATTCAGTATCTTACGTAGCGCCCCTTTTGAACATGTCCAAAGATTAAATCGGAACTCACGGCCCACCCACGTTATTACCAAGGAGAAGTATGGTGCTGGTACATTCAACTATGTCCACTAACGTGTATGTGACCGGGCCTTTAAGGAGAACACGCTACGCATATATGTACACACATCTACATAAACAAAGTGTCTCTCTGTGAGTCTTTAGTTTACATCGGGATGATGTTTTTGGGTTTTTTTTCTTAAAGATTTATACTGCCAATCATGGATAAGTCTGAATAGACTTGTTGTCACCATTAAACAGTTTGTCGATAAAAAGCCCGAGCCTACACTTTTACCGACCCAAGGGATTTTTAACCTCCCACACCACAGACATGGTAAGAGAACAACTGGCCTTTTGATGACGTTGTAAGTTATACACAGCGGTGGAAATCCAAATTGGCAGAGGTGGGGGCACGGGGAATCGAACCACTGACCTTCAGATTAGGAGTCCGTCCTAGAAAAAAGTCAGGCACTCCAACCACTCCGCCACAGAGAACACCACAAATGGAGGTGGAAGGGGGGAGGGGGGTTCTGCTTACATGAACTAATTGTTGTATATATATCTCAGCATTCATCAAACAGTGTCCTTTAACCAAATAGAGGATTTTCACTCCCAACGCATCCGTCTAATCTTGTTGAGTAACAGTTCAGTGCACAGCATGATTGTGGAAACGGTCTTATACTTTTATAGAGGATTTCCACCACAAACCTGCCCTCTGGTGGCAGTGGGAAGAACTAATGTGGGTAGCAGTTCAGTGCACAGTATGCTCTGTGGAAAAGGTCTTATAGGGGATTTCCACCACAAACCTGCCATCTGGTGGCAGTGGGAAGAATTAATGCTCTGGGTAGCAGCTCACCGTGCATGTTCTGTGGAAATGGTATTGTAGAGGATTTCCACCACCAACCTGCACTCTGTCTCTGGTGGCCATGGCAACACTAATGAGTAGCAGCTCAGTGTGCAACATGATCTGTGGAAAAGGTCTTGTAGAGGAATTTTACCACTAACCTGTCCTCTGGTGGTAGTACCAAGAACTAATGTTGAGGGTAGTAATTCACCACATGGCATGTTCGGTGGAAAAGGTTTTATATAGACGATTTCAACAACCAGCCTCTGGTGGCAGTGCCAAGAACAAAGGTGGATAAAAGCTCATTGTGCAGCGTGCTCTGTGGAAAAGGTCTAATGCATTTCCAATTGGAAGATTAAAGTCACGACAATCCGATAATTTTGAGTTTCTGCCATAATTTTAAGATAAATATACTAAGTTTGTTTGTTGTTGCTTTACGTCCTAGCAACATCTAAGGTAATATCAGGAGCGTAATTACACTAAGTTAATCGTTAGTCTACTGTAATTTTACCCACATTTAACCTCTTTGATATTGTGTCTAAGGTCAATTTTGCTGTCATTTGACACAATTTTGACCATTTCAGATTTTTACGTAATCTTTAATGCAAACATAGAAATGTGATGAACATAAATTTGTTCATGAAACCAAAGTGACAGAATATATTCTGTCAACTTTTCACCGTGAATATGGCCTTTGCTGCCAAAATATTCATCACGAATTTAACAAATCAATCAATCAGACAGGATGGCTGAATGAGTTAGAGCGTCCACCTCCCGTGTTGGAGGATCATGGGATCGTGGGTTCTAATCCTGGTCGAGTCAAACCAATGACTTAAAAATTGATACTTGTTGCTTCCTAGCCAGGCCCTCGGCATTATTAGGATAGGGCAAGGAGCAGTGGAATGAGGAAGACCACTCATCTGTGACTGAAATCCCCCCTGCTTAAACAACTAATGCACCAACAAAAAGAAAGAAAAAAGTAAGGACAATTCACTGTCATAAACTACTCGTCATAACGGCGGTATACTGTACCTGGTACCACCTCGGGCACATACCTGTCTACCGTAGTCAGTGCTCGGCTGGTATCGCTAATTTACACACAGAGTAATAAATAATAACGTCTGTGCACTGCAGCCGATGTGGCATCATGGTGTACGAGTGGGCGCAGTGTGTGTTTCAATCAGGGTTCATCATACACGTGAAAGAAGTCAACATCCAAAGACTTAACAGGTCAACTCATCAAAATTCCAGGACCTTACCGAGCTAAAAGTGACAAAGTTTCTTTTCCAATATGGCGACGCTATATGTTGGATCTCATGGCTGCGTGATTCTCGCATCACAAGACATAAACAAAAAGCAACCAAAGAAAACAAACATTTCAGGCGTTTATATTTTATTTGACGTAATATTATCATTTTCAAGGGTTTTCCAGACTGCGAGATGATTTTCAAGGATATTCAAGCACTTGGATACACACAAGTTGATGTTTAACGGTATTCAAGTACTTAAATATATTACTTTATTGTCAATGCTTTTAAAGGCAGGGATGAAAGTGGTCTCCAGGAAAAAAAGCGGAAATGCTGATATTCTCCCATAGGCTTAGCATTGTCAGGGAATCCCTGACAATTTCCGGAAGTCGGGTTTCATACATATTGGTATACGCTGATAGTGCTGCACCATTAGAAGCATGTATTAGTAGTATACGCTGCCGCACCACATATCGGTATACACTGATAGTGCTACGGCATTAGAAACATGTTTTAGTAGTATACGCTGATAGTGCTGCGCCATTTGAAGCATGTATTAGTAGTAATAGTATACGCTGACCCTGCTTCAGCATTAACAATAGTATAGCTGAATGCTGTGCCGTGAAGGCATTAGTAGTATACGCTGCTAATGCTGCGGCGTTTGCACCACATATTAGTATACGCTGATGGTGCTGCAGCGTGAAACAACGTATTGGTTGGTTGGTTGTTGGAGTTTTACATCCTGGCAACATCTAAGGTCATATCAGGACGGGTGCAACGTATACTATTAGTATACAGTTAAACTTAGCTACAGGAAAAATCCCAGAAATCCCCGAAATCGCGGAGATCTTTCATCCCTGTAAAGGGTTTTCCAGGTACGTACAAACCCTGTACGATACAGATGCACAGAGTGCCTATCACACTGCCTGGGAACCAGCAGCTAGACCATACATTCACACTACCCATCACTCGCAGCCAAAGCACACCGGCACATGACGAGGCCAGAACAATGCGCCGGGTTTCCATGGCAACACACTCCCGGGCACGGACCAGGAAAATGATTCTTCTTATAGTTATACTCAAAGGAGAAATACCCATATATTTCTTTTATTTTAAAAATAATGTAGTTCCATCTTAACAATGGGTAACCACATTCGGTATATATCCCATATAACATTTAGGAAAGGGTTCCTTATATTTCGCTACCAGACGAATTAGTTCGAATCCCGGTCGAGTCAAACTAATGACTTACAAAATGTATACTTGTCGCTACCTAGCCTGGCACTTAGCATTAATATGAATGGATAAGGACGGGCTAGCTCAATATCAGGGGCCATATGCAGGATGCGGTGTTATCGAGCCAAAACGCGTTTAGATAGGATTTCTGGTTTAACGCCGAAAAGTCGGTATGCAGGAGGCGATGTTACGCTAACACGGCGCGTTTAAGGTTCCGCCACCCTAACCCCGTTTCATATGACGTTTCAGGGCGGTGTTAGCGTAAGGTTTTGACCAAATCTATTCAATGCTATCATATTTAACAGAATTAAATACGCAATAAGTGAAATTTTATCAATTTAACCATAAAAGTGAACCCAGATTAACGCTACGGCCGCATTTGCGGCGATATTAATAGTGTCGAATCGACGAAGTAAAGTAAACAAATCGCCGCCATCGCGACCGCCGCGTCGACGTCGACATCCATACTGGCCGACGTCTACGCATTGGCGGCAATGTATTAGCGATTTGTTTACTTTACGCTCGTCGATTCGAAAATATTAATATTAATATCGCCGCCGTTACGGAGGCAGCGTTAATATTGCTTCGAATTTAGGGTTAATTTCCTCAAATTTCACTTATTGCGTATTTAATTCTGTTAAATATGATAGCATTTAATAGATATAAGCCTAATATATGGGTACAGACGCAGAGGGATTTCCCAAATCTATAAATAAATTCACGTTTTGCTATAATGAAAGTGTTACGCGCTCCTGCATATGACTTGACACAGTTCCCGACGTCGGTGATAGCTAAACGGTAATAGGCTCTAACACCAAACCCTGCTAACACTGACTCCTGCATATGGCCCCTGGTAGATAAAAGATTCACCCGGTACTTGTAGTACACGGGTGAAGATCAGCCTTATATAAAAACGGTTGAAAAATCGGTCTAATGAACTGAGTCTTTATGAGAGCCTAATTTCTCGATCTAAGAAGCAACATTTATTCTTTGAATATGTCTTCATTAGTTTTGAGTTGGAAAATATAATAAAACATATACTTTAATGCAATTTGAAAGTGAAATCGACGGCGTTCTCTGGCCGCCATCTTGTCTTTTTGCATTCTCGCCCATTTCACCAACTCTGTGCCTATATGATTGATACTGGAGCCAGAGATTCTAGTTCATGTTCGATACTCAACCTATTTTCACCCGTATTTACACTACGTTGTCCTTCACCGTGTACTACAAGTACCGGGTGAATCTTTTATCTAAATATCAGGATAATGTGACTGAGATATCTGGTCAGGGGGGCCGATGACCCGGTTTTAAAATGGAGCACCACTATAAAGCCACCATGAGTGCGCACCATCTTTTTATCCTGTCCAATTTGGCAAACTATTTTTTTTGGCCCCATCCAATTGGCCGGACCATTCTGTATAGAATAGTCACATCATATGACACATGCGTGTCTGTGCAGATTATATATATATATAGACAGCCCCATGACCAGAGACATACCTCGCGTGTTACTTATGGCACAAAGCACCCTGGGCAGGCGTTTGTTCTGCAGGCGTTGTTCGATACTAAGTACCGTAAAGCCTCTAAAACAAGCCGCATAGGTTGGTTTGTTTGTTGTTGTTTTACGTCCTAGCAACATCTAAGGTCATATCAGGTCAGGCACCGACTTGTGACAGTGCGCACTCATGGCGACGTTATAGTGCTGCCCCACTGGGAGACTAGGCCGCCAACACCATGACCTGATATCCCAGTCAGTCACATTATCCTGACACTGAGCCAACCAGTCCTTGCCCTATCCTAATAATGCTGAACGCCTGGCTAGGAAGTGACAAGTATCAATTTTTAAGTCATTGGTTTGACTCGACCAGGGTTTGAACCCACAATCCCATGGTCTACCAACACGGGAGACGGATGCTCTAACTCATTCGGCCATCCCGTTTGGTTAGCCGCATAGGTTGTGAAGATATCAAAGAGGGAACTCTAGTCTAAATATTCCGGGATTTGACCTTCTTTTTAGTCATTGAGCACAGAGAAAATGTTATTATCGGCTAATATCATTTTGGGATTAATGTTAAAACTGTATTTTTTTCTTTAAAGCTGCATAGTCCGATGAAAATATCAAATTTTCAAAACCAAAACAATTATCTAGATTTGGTGCTATGGCCCTGTCACATTACAACGTTTCTCGCCGGCGTGCCGGCAAAGCGCAAAATCACTTTTAATCATCGAGACACGTCAAACTTTTCGGCATCAGCGCAACGTATTGGTAGCGTGCGGCCGACGTGAGAAAAATAAAGAAAAAAGTTTGGCGTGCCGTCCTTAGATGTTGCTAGGGCGTAAAACAACAACAGACAAACAAAGCAACGTATGGGAACGACCCTCACGCACGCGCGGTGTGTGCCTACCGTTCGCATAACGTTATTCCAGCGCGTGTAACGTATCTCGACGTCCCCCTAACATCGCCATAATGTTGGGACCCATGCGTCGTCGCATGTCGAAAGTTTTATGCAAGCACAAAATTTAGGCATGCAAAGACGCTAGCCGCCGACCATCGCCATCCATCAACGAATACCAACGTGCGCCTAACGCGCGCATAACGCTTCCTGACGTATCCCGACGTTGCGCCAAAAAATCACATACGTCAACGCGCGTTGGCGAGAAGCGTCGTAATTTGACAGGGCTATTACATATCTACTACCTTAGATGCTGGTGCACTTATCAAAGATTTGTCGCCAAATAGAAGGGAATATTGAAGCAATTTGATAGAACCGGTTACTGCAGAAGACTCAGAAAATGACAGAAATCAACTCAAAACCATCTGATTATGCAACTTTCATGGTTACCAACATTGGAAAATGAAAAAATGTAAGATCTTAAGGGATGTTATATTGGGGGATCTCGGGGTACTCCCCCAGAAAGATTTTTAAATCTTAGACGCTCTGTGGTGCATTTTGGACACAATCTGTAAGGTGCTGAAAAAAGATAATATTCCACTGGAATTTAAACAAATTGAACAAAAAAAAACCCACAAAAAACCGACACAAAACGAAAGATCTGGGAGATGTTGGGGAAATGTTGGGGAAATAAAATAGTGGTCACCTGACGGCGAAACCGTAAGGGTTGGCAACCCTGAACTTTAATATTCTGTCAAATTTAATATTCTGGCCCGGAAGTCCGAGGAAGGGGAGGCCCTGAAGCGCCACCTGATGGATTCGAACCCAAACAAGGATCATAATGAAGTACTACCCATTAACTCCAGGGCAGGCCTCTGCGCCCCACTTACACCCGCATATCTAGGATATATACGTGCGTGTGTATATGTATGTATGTATGTATGTATGTATGTATGTATGTATGTATGTATGTGTGTGTGTATGTATGTATGTATGTATGTATGTATGTATGTATGTAGTTATGTACGTATGTATATATATATATAGACATTATCCTGTCTTATATATATATATATATTATATATTATATATTATATATATATATATATATATATATATATATATACCTCCAAATGTAAAATGGTTGGAAGATCAGTGCCCCAGTACTGAGAAGAGAACTTTTCAGAAGAATACAAAATTACTTATATATTATATGTTCGAGGTTGGTGCATCTGGCAGACTTGCTGCATCGAGTTTACGGTAGCGGTCCCTGTCCTAGGCACCACACAGATCTATGAGGGCAGCCTTCCGCTCTTGTCAACGCACATCAACCAGGTGACTGGGTGTATAACTGATCGAGGTGCTCCATTTACTTGTACCAACAATGACACCTTTCCAATCAAGTACCAGGACAAATGAACCATCAGTGTGATACAATTGGGCACCTTTCCAATCAAATGCCTTTACAAAATGAACCATGAGTTTGATACAATTTGGCACCTTTCCAATTAAATACCTGTACAAAATGAACAGTGCGGTATAATTTGACACCTTTCCAATCAAGAAACTGAACACAATTAACCATGTGTGGTACAATTTGACACCTCTCCAATCAAGTAACTGTACAAATGAACCATGTGGAATTCAATACCGCATCTATCCAATCAAGTAACTGAACAAAATTAACCATGTGTGGTACAATTTGACACTTTTCCAATCAAGTAACTGTAGAAATGAACCATGTGGGATACAATACAACATGTATCCAATCATGTAACTGAACAAAATTAACCATGTGTGGTACAATTTGACACAACTCCAATCAAGTAACTGTACAAATGAACCATGTGGGATACAATACAATATCTATCCAATCAAGTAACTGAACAAAATGAACCATGTGGGATGCAATACAACATCTATCCAATCAAGTAACTGAACAAAATGAACCATGTGTGGTACAATTTGACACCTTCCCAATCAAGTACCTGCACAAAATGAACCACATGTGGTAAAATTTGATACCTTTCCAATCAAATAACAGCACAAAATGAACTAACTGTGTGATACAATTTAAAACCTTTCCAATCACGTGACTGTACAATATGACCCGATATCCCACTCAGTCACATTATCCTGACAATGAACGAACTAGTCTTTTGACCTATCCTAGTAATGCAATGCCAAGTATTGGAAAATGGTGGTGACAAATATCAATTTTGTAAGTATCTGGTTTGATTCGGCTGGGATTCGAACCGAGCCGACGATCGCCTACCCGAGAAGCGGGTGCTCAACTGACTAGCCCATCCCGTCCAGTGTTAATGGAATGGGTGGAGGTGGGGGTGGTGTTGAGAGTGGCATGCACGGCTGATTTCTGTGCTTAAGGCCCTGTCACACTATGCCATATTGTGTCAGTGTATGCCGACATATGCTGTCATAAAGCGGAATTTTGACCATGCTCAAAATTACTACTTATACCAAACTTACCCATAACTTATCTCAGCCTATACCAGTGGGCTTTAAGTTTAATGAATACGACTTATGCCAGAATGCCAGGAAGACCAAAACAATGTTTATAAGTAAAAAGACACAGATTACAAATGATGGGAGATGTGAGGAAGAAATTAAGAGAAGGATAACAATAGCCCGAACAACATTCTCCAAAATGTATAGAGTGTTCACATCAAGTAAGATATTAATACATACAAGGAAGCATATTCTTCAGTGTTATGTGTGGTCTACTCTAATGTATGGGGCTGAGACATGGACAATCTCTAAGAAAATGTACAAACGTTTAGCAGCATTTGAGATGTGGACTTATCGAAGGATGATGAAAATATCATGGACAAAGAAGATCACCAACAAAGAAGTTCTCAGAAAAATTAAAAATAAGAAAAGCTTGTTTGCCACTATACAGACAAAGAAACTTATTTATTTTGGCCACATCATTCGTCAGAGTTCAATATACCGTACATTGTTGGAAGGGAAGGTGAATGGCAGCAGAGGGAGAGGGAGACCAAGAACATCATGGTTTACAAATATTTCACAGTGGACAGGCTTGAATTATTCACAGTCTATCAGAACAGCACACCATCAGGACAAGTGGAGAACCATTGCATCCAACTCTCGACTAGAGGACGGAACTATTGATTGATTGACTTATGTCAAACGTACCCATAACATACCCATAACTTGTCTCAGCGTACACCAGCGTACACCAATGTGTTGGCGCAAAATCACATACGTCGGCATACGCTGACGCAATACAGCATAGTGTGACAGGGCCTTTACAGAGGTTCTCAATGGTTGATATAGCCTGCGTTTGAGACATTAAAAAAAAAATGCCCGTGGGAATAAAATATACAAAGTTTCATGTTTCACTCTCAATACTAACCAGCGTTCGAAATAAGAGCTTGTCCGCTTGTTCGGGACAAGTGAAAATTCCGACGGACAAGTGAAAACCACATCAGACTTGTTTGTTAGACAAGTGAAGCATTTTGCTTATTTCTATCACTGCTAAAACATAATTTGTCTGGAGAATATTCTTCAGAATAATACATTTGTCCGCGTTGACACACTGGTCTTCCGGCTTTAAAAAATAAATCGCTTTAATCTAAATTATAATGATTAACCGAATATACTTACTTTTCTTAGAAAAAAAAGGGCAGAAACTGAAAATCTGTAACTTTAATTAGGAAACAACAAGGCCTGATTAGGCGTATAGCGCAAGCTCCTAATTAGGCGTGAATATAGAGCAGGCGCCTAATACCCCAGTCACACTGCAGCTGGCGACCACTTTGCGACCACCTTAGACCAAAGAACCCACACTCACCAGTGACGCCCAGACATCGGCAACCATTGTTTTGGCAGCAATGACGTCCCTGGTGAGTGTCGGTTCTTTGGTCTAAGGTGGTCGCAAAGTGGTCACAAGCTGTAGTGTGACTGGGGTATTACCCACAGCCTCCGGGAACATTATGCAAATAGCACATTCACATATACAAAGTGCGGTCCCATTGGTTCCTCCCTCGTCACCTGGACAGTGGGTCAGACAATGCCGCTGGCGGCGGGGCGGCACCTAAATTTCAGGATTAACATGGGGACGTGCATAGCATGACCGCATTCAGACCCCATACCTGCCCCGATAAACCACCATCGCCACTAAGAACTAACGGGACCTGTGGGAGGAGCGCCACAGGTGAGTTGATTAAAGCTGTATAATCTGATTAAAGCAGCACATTTAAACAATCATAAAGACATATTCTATTTATCCAATTGCAGTCAGTAAAGATTGATTAAGTTCGGTGTCTAACCCACCACACACCGGGTCTCACCCACCATACACCAGTGGCTTTCGCCTCCAGTGCCTTTCAAACCCAGTGCCTTTCACCACAGTAACTTTCACTCCAGGGCCTTTCACCCCAGTGCCTTTCACCCCAGTGCCTTTCACCCTAGTGCCTTTCACCCCAGTGCCTTTGACCTCCAGTGCCTTTCACCCCAGTGCCTTTCACCCCCAGTGCCTTTCACCACCAGTGCCTTTCACCACCAGTGCCTTTCACCACAGTAACTTTCACCCCAGTGCCCTTCACCACCAGTGCCTTTCACCCCAGTGCCTTTCACCTCCAGTGCCTTTCACCCCCAGTGCCTTTCACCCCAGTGCCTTCACCCCCAGTGCCTTTCACCACCATGCCTTTCACCATACCTTCACCCCAGTCCTTCACCACCAGTGCCTTTCACCCCAGTGCCTTTCACCCCCAGTGCCTTTCCCCCAGTGCCTTTCACCCCCAGTGCCTTTCACCACAGTGCCTTTCACCACAGTAACTTTCACCCCAGTGCCCTTCACCACCAGTGCCTTTCACCCCAGTGCCTTTCACCACCAGTGCCTTTCACCCCAGTGCCTTTCACCCCCAGTGCCTTTCACCCCCAGTGCCTTTCACCACAGTAACTTTCACCCCAGTAACTTTCACCCCAGTGCCTTTCACCTCCAGTGCCTTTCACCCTAGTGCCTTTCACCCCAGTAACTTTCACCCCAGTGCCTTTCACCTCCAGTGCCTTTCACCACCAGGGCCTTTCACCTCCAGTGCCTTTCACCCCCAGTGCCTTTCACCTCCAGTGCCTTTCACCTCAGTGCCTTTCACCTCAGTGCCTTTCACCACAGTAACTTTCACCTCCAGGACCTTTCACCCCCAGGACCTTTCACCACCAGTTCCTTTCACCACCAGTTCCTTTGACCTCCAGTGGCTTTCACCACAGTAACTTTCACCCCCAGTGCTTTTCACCACCAGTGCCTTTCACCTCCAATGCCTTTCACCTCCAGTGCCTTTCACCACCAGTGCCTTTCACCACCAGTGCCTTTCACCACAGTAACTTTCGCCCCCAGTGCCTTTCACCCCCAGTGCCTTTCACCCTAGTGCATTTTACCCCCAGTGCCTTTCACCACAGTAACTTTCACCCACGGTGCCTTTTACCTCCAGTGCCTTTCACCCCCAGTGCCTTTCACCACCAGTGCCTTTCACCCTAGTGCCTTTTACCCCCAGTGCTTTTCACCCCGAGTGCCTTTCACCACAGTAACTTTCACCCCAGTGCCTTTTACCTCTAGTGCCTTTCACCCCAGTGCCTTTCACCACCACCGCCTTTCACCATCAGTGCCTTTCACCCTAGTGCCTTTCACCCCCAGTGCCTTTCACCACAGTAACTTTCACCCCAGTGCCTTTCACCCTAGTGCCTTTTACCCCCAGTGTTTTTCACCCCCAGTGCCTTTCACCTCCAGCACCTTTCACCCCGGTGCCGTTCACCTCCAGTTCCTTTCACCACCAGTTCCCTTTAACACACATCCTTTCACCCCAGTGCCTTTCATCCCAGCGCCTTTCACCCCCAGGCCCTTCACAAGTAGGCCTTTCACCCCCCAGTGCCCTTCACCCCCAGTGCCTTTCACCCGCAGTGGCTTCACCCCCAGTGCCTTTCACCTCCAGTGCCTTTTACCCCCAGTGCCTTTCACCCCAGTGCTCTTCACCTCCAGTGCCTTTCACCCCAGTGCCTTTCACCACCAGTGCCTTTTACCCCCAGTACCATTCACCTCCAGGGCCTTTCACCCGCAATGCCCTTCACCACCAGTGCTTTTCACCTCCAGGGCCTTTCACCCCCAGTTCCCTTCACCCCCAGGGCCGTTCACCTCCAGTGCTTTTCACCCCAAGTGCCTTTTACTAGTTTTAGGCCCAGTGCCCTTCCCCTGCAGCGCCAACTGAGACCTTTCACCTGCCCTTATCGAGGACCCATCTACCCTCTCCAGGTTCTCACACCTTCTGTTCCTCCAGTCCAGCATATGCCTTCCTCATAAGCCACCAGCTTAACGCACCCCCCCCCTCTCCCTCACCCCCCCCCCCCCACCCCGAGCACCCACACACTTGCAAGCCCTCCTCATTCACCGACTGCAAATCCCTACCTCTCCCCAACAACTCGATCAATCACCTCCAGAAGTATATTACATTATACAGCTCCCAGCACCCAGCCTTCCAATGCCTCCCTCCAATGGGTCTACTTGGTACTATGCTTTAATCACCCCAGGGGCTTGCCAGGAGTGTTCCATGGCTGATGGTTTAAAGAGGCATAGTCGGATGAAAGCATCAACTTTCCGAGAGTAAAACAATTATCTTGGTTGGTTGGTTGGTTGTTGGAGTTTTACATCCTGGCAACATCTAAGGTCATATACCGGGCGTGGTGGCCGAATTGGTAGAGCGCGGGTTTCCGCTTGTGGAAGGGCGGAGGTTCGGTTCCAATGACTTATAAAATTGATACTTTTCGCTTTCTAGCCTGGCGCTCAGCATTAATAGGATAGGGCAAGCGCTGGTTAGCTCAGTATCAGGATAATGTGACTGAGTCGGATATCGGGTCATGGTGCCAGTGGCCTGATTTCCAAGTGGGGCAGCATTATAAAGTCCCATGAGTGCCCAATGTCACAGGTCAGTACCCTTTCTGATATGACCTTAGATGTTGCCAGGATGTCAAACTCCAACACCCAACCATCTAAGGTTGGTATACTCACACTTTAAATATCTCCGCTGTTTCTGTTTGCTGAGGTTTTACACTCTAGCAACATCTCCAAAGTTAACAATTTAAAATAAAAGTTACATCAAATAAAAAGTATGGTATATTATATATTTATAGCAAGCAATCAACTTATATATTAAAGCTGCATAGTCCGATGAAATATCAAATTTTCAAAACCAAGCCAATTACCTAGATTTGAATTTACATATCTAACTTAGATACTGATGCAATTATTAAGCATTTGTTTCTGTGTAGAAGGCAATACGGAGTCAATTTAACAAACCTGTTACTGCAGAAGTCTATGGTGTCAGAGTTTTGGAAAGCTTGCCAAAACTAATTGTCCATGTTTGCACTCAAAATATCTCAAAAGTTTACCATTTAAAATAAAAGTAACTTTGAACTAATGTAAAGTAGATACTAGTGATCGATCTAATATATTTATCTCAGAAAAAATACAGAAATTCAAAACCATCGGACAATGCAACTTTATTATATCTATGAAAAAATAAATGACAGCAACTCAAAACCAGCGAACTGTACAACTTTAAGCATCGGTCGCAGGGTTCAGAACCAGGCAGCACCGCTAACCTCATAATGTTGAAGCTGATTTACCTCGCGCATTGACATGGGGGGACCAATGCTTTCAGAACAGATCCAACATCCTCATCAATTCTCATTTCCATGGAGAGTGCTCAGAATGGGAATCAAAATAGCTCTAACAAATGACAGTTCTTGCCAGGCTTGATGGCTGCAGTTGCCTGGACACGGAGTGGCCTGATGCCTGATGGGAAGGCTGAGTGTGCGTTAAGCCCTGGTCACATACACGTTAGTGAACGTAGGTGAACGTAGTTGAACGTAGTTGAATGTAGGATAGATTAACGTGGGTCAAACGTGGTGAAAGTACGTTAAACTACGGTGAAAAACGTTAAGGTACGGCAGGTTTTGGTACGGATAAATACATTACGGCACAGATGCTGGTACGTTCAACTACGTTCAATGTATGTTAGCCTCCACTACGGTCAACTACGTTCAACTACGTCCAAGTACGCTAGAGTTTGCTAGAGTACATTAAGAGTATGGAGACTTCGCCACAGTACGGCAGGTTTTGGTAGGGATAAATACATTAGGGTACAAATAAATATGTTACGGTACGGATAAATACGTTATGGTATGAATGCCGGTACATTCAACTACGTTAGCCTCCACTATGTTCACCTATGTCCACTAATGGCTATGTGACCAGGGCTTCGTCCAAGTACACTAGAGTACTCTAGAGCACGCTAGAGTATGCTAGCATATGTTAGCATCACGGATGCAAATTCAGCCTCTAACGTAGCGCTCTTTAACTTTTGAACATGTCCAAAGATTAAATCGGAACTCACGGCCCACCCACGTTATTACCAAGGAGAAGTACGGATGCCGGTACGTTCAACTACGTTCAACTACGTTAGCCTCCACTACGTTCAACTACGTCCACTAACGAGTATGTGACCAGGCCTTCACACTTTATACCCCGGGCGGGTAAAACCAAAGACGCTGTACCGGGTTCCCACACCTATCAGCCAATCACATTTAAGACCCGTTTAAGACTTTTTAATACCAATTTTCAAACAATTTAATACTTATTTCCGTGGCAAATGCAATATATATTTAATTAAATCTTGAGAGAAATGAGAAAGGTGACGGTCCGGAGACTTTTGCATCAACTTTGAGACATTTCAGCTCCATTGCATGTGTGCTTTGTGAAAATAGCTGGTAAAAATCTTGAAAACATACAGCGGCCAAATCCAATTTAAGACCTTTTTAAAGACCTTTCACGGAAAAGTTACCATATATTTTTTAAGATTTTTCAAGGCGTTGAGTATTGACTAATCAATTTAAGACTTTTTAAGGATCTGCGGGAACCCTGTACAGATATGCTACCATGCCTTAGGCGTTGATTTAGTAGGTATGGGGAGCCATTAGGCTGGGCCCTAGCCATGCGAAGTGCATCATACTGCAGTAGTACTGCATACTACCACATACATACATACATACATACATACATACATACATACGTACGTACGTACATACATACGTGCGTACGTACGTGCATACGTACGTAGGTACGTAGGTACATACGTACATACATACGCACATACATACATACATTCATACATACATACATACATACATACATACATACATACATACATACATACATGGAATGCAAGGGATGTGGGTTCGATTCCCCCTCTAGGCACAATATTTTCCATTGTCATCACCCCCACAACATATGTATATACTGTATATGTCCCGATAGAAGCATGCTACCCAATAGAAGCACATGCCCCATCTCAAGATTGAGAGCGTGCACAAATTTACGATCATATTCAGACTGAATGCACATAAAATAAGACAATCCCTCTTTATTTCAGAGGCACGACAAAAACAAATCCATGAAATTTTAAAAGTTTGAATAGATGCGCATCCATGTGTCTGCACTCGCGCATATATATATAAGACCAGACGGGATGGCCGAATGAGTTGAGCGTCCCTCTCCCATTTTGGTAGATTGGGGGATTCGAACTCCCGGGTTCGAATCCTGGTCGAGTCAAACCAATAACGTAAAAATGTATACTTGTCATTTCCAAGCCAGGTGCTCGCCATTAACAGGATAGGACAAGTATTGGTTGGCTCAGTGTCAGGATAATGTGACTGAGTGGGCTATTGGGTCATGGTGCCAGTGCCTGGTGTCCCAGTGGGGCAGCACTATAAAGTCACCATGAGTGTGCAGTGTCACAAGTCGGTATCCGTCCTGACATGAACTTAGATGTTGCTAGGACGTAAAACAACAACACAAACAAACAGCTTCGTGCATACCGTTTTTTTTGGTATCACTATCCCAGTGATAGGCGCTATCCCTGGGATAGGGTCGCTAACACCGCTTCATGCATACGGTCCCTGGGGCGGTGTTCACCCCCGCCACTATCTGCACCCAGGTGTGAGCTGGTGTTTACATACACCAGCGCCCCTTCCCGAGGTGACCGCCACTCTGTCTCACACTAACTTTTTTTCAGCCGACATGTTCACACCTCTTTGGGACGTAAGCAGGTGTTCAAATACACAGACAACTCCATCCCATAATATTACATTAGTCTTAAGAAAGGATGATTTAAAATATTTCTTAAATATATATTTATGTTGTGGTCTCTGGTTACTAAATATTTTCAGGTGTTCAAGGACACTGATATCTCCATCCCATAATATTATATTAGTTTTTAAAAGGGCTGATTTTAAATTTTGTATTAATAAATTATTTTGTATATATTTAGGTTGGTCTCCAGTTACTAAATATCCTATGATATGAGTGAATTTTTTTGTTTTTTTAATAGCTCACTATAAAGCAGATATAGTCTAAGGGATGAGCAAAGCAGTATGAAACTGCCAGCGTTAGTGACGCCAAACACAGGTGACAGCAGTCGATATTGAATACTGTTCGCTTTAGAAACACCAAACATGAGTGACAGCAACCAATGCAGAAGACTGTCAGCATTAGGGACACGAAACATGAGTGACAGCAGCCAATATAGAACACTGTCAGAAATAGTGACACTAAACACATGGGACAGCAGACAATGTAGAAGGTAGTCAGAAATAGTGACACCAATCACACGTGACAGCAGACAATGTAGAAGTGTGTCAGAAATAGTGACACCAAACACACGTGACAGCAGACAATGTAGAAGCTAGTCAGAAATAGTGACACCAATCACACGTGACAGCAGACAATGTAGAAGTGTGTCAGAAATAGTGACACCAAACACACATGACAGCAGACAACATAGAAGGTAGTCAGAAATAGTGACACCAATCACACGTGACAGCAGACAATGCAGAAGCTAGTCAGAAATAGTGACACCAATCACACGTGACAGCAGACAATGTAGAAGTGTGTCAGAAATAGTGACACCAAACACACATGACAGCAGACAATGTAGAAGCTAGTCAGAAATAGTGACGCCAAACACACGTGAAATCAGACAAAATAGAAGACTGTCGGCAATAGTGATACCAAACTCAAGTGACAACAGACGATATACAAGACTGTCAGAAATCGCGACACCAAACACTCGTGACAGCAGAGGATATAGAAGACTGTCAGAACTAGTGACATCTAACATGAGTGACAGCTAATGCTACAGAAGTTGTTAGTGACACAAAACCTAAGTGACAGCAGACAAAGCAGACTGCTCAGTGTGCAAATCTGCACATATCACCAGTTTATTCAGGGCTCTGCAAAGAGACAAAACAGGGGACAAGAGCGTACATGTTTACCAGCCACCCACAAGGTTCACACAATCCGCACTCAGGGTTTGGGGTCAACATATTTGGAGGGGAATCTTTCAGAATTTAATCCCAACCAATATTAGATTATGGTAAAATGTGTTGGTTGGTTGGTTGTTGGAGTTTTATGTCCTGGCAACTGCTAAGGTCATATCAGGACAGGTACCGACTTGTGACAGTGCGCACTCATGGCGACTTTATAGTGTTGCCACAGGTTGATAGTTATAATCTAGTTTGAAGTAATTTTGATTTAAAATTACGAACTTGGAAGATATTTGAAGTGAAAACGTGCAACATTAATGTTGGCGTGTTTGTCAAAACCCTGACCCTACAATCACCAGCAGCAACAGGTTCTATTAAATTAAGTAAGTATTTTTTTTTGTTTCGAAAATTTGATGATTTCAACACTCTACTGCTTCAATCAAGTAATATACCACACGCCGTATATATATATACATATATATATATATATAATTCAGCGGTACAGTGAAAGAATGCTGAGGCGTGGGCGGTAGATGGCGCCACGGGTTAGGTCATGAGGAACAAGTAGATGAGCTGATGAGTAGGTGACCAGCCGATGACTTAGAGGCTGCGGGGGAATAGATGGATCTTCCGGCTTATTATACTCGTATAATGGCTTATACAGCATATATATATATATATATATATTTATATAGATAATAAAACATTCGTTCTGCTCTGAGCATTTATACTTGGATAATCCGTTATAGCTCATATCAAATATATATATAATATATATATATATATATATATATATGTAATATATATATATATGTATATATATATAATTTCTCTGACCGGGAACACAGGAACTTCAGTATAGTCACGTGACATGACACCGGGAGATGTCCTAACGAATGTAATGCCCACCCCACCCCACCCCCACGACCACCACCAAAAAACAAAAACCAAAATCTCCCACGAGGCGGATTTGTCAGATCCGAACCGGAGAGTGGGATAAATCATGAAATACTCATCACAGAGACGTGAAAGCGGGGGGAGAGGGGGGCGGAGAGGGGAAGGGGGCGCATAACAAGACCGTTCTAATGACCCAACACACGCAGACGACCGTTATTGGCTCCAGGGGCTTTCCCGGGCAGGGTGTGACGTCACCAAGTGATTCAATTTTAGCTTTTTGTTTTGTTTTATTTAACGCCGCCTCTAGAGCACATTGACTTTTTATCATCAACTATTGGATGTCAAATATATATGGTTATTCTGACATATTTCTTTGGAGGAAACCCGCTGCTGCAACATAGGCTACCCTTTCCGATAAGCAGCAAGGGGTCTTTTTATATGCACTTTCACACAGACACGATAGCACATACCACAGTCTTTGATGGACCAGTTGTGGACCACTGGTTGGAACAGAAAATAGCCCAAACTGCAAATGTGTCCACTGAGCAGGATCGATAGGATGACCTACACCTTCACAGGTGAACACTGTACCGCCTGAGCTACATCCCGCTCCCTCCAAGTGAATCAAGATCCCACAAACTGTGGCTAAAAGGAGACTTTAGCACACTGCACACATGCACACCTGGGTTTGACCTACTCCACGCCACATTTCAATTGTCCATTTCAGAACAGCAAACGCAGTGGCCGAATCGGTAGAGCGCAGTTTTCTCGCGTGGAAGATCGGGAGTTCGATTCCGAGTCAAGACCAACCAATGACTTATAAAATTGATACTTGTCACTACCTAGCCTGGCGCTCGGCATTATTAGGAAAGGGTAAGGACTGGTTCGCTCAGTATCAAGATAATGTGACTGAGTGAGAAACAGAGTCGCCATGAGGGCGCACTGTCATAAGTCGGTACCCTTAGATGTTGCTAGGACGCAAAACAACAAACAACAACTGTCTCCCCACCTCTTCCTTTGCCTGCCTTGCTTTCTTCCCCCTTTCACTATGTTTTAAATCACTCTCCGGTTGATACATAAAAATAGACACTGTGACACACTGTACGCGCTATACGCCCTATAAACCGAAGGCACATTGTATACGCATGTGCATAGTTAACGGCAAGTTCCGGTGTAAAAAGGATGGGACGCTGTCCCTTGACGCAACTTCCGGTCCCAAGCACACCGACGCCTTTAGTTGCAGAAATACATTTAAAAAAAAAAATTACATAATGCATGATTACGAGACCCAAGAGCTGACAATTGCTTCCATTACTCGAATACAAGGCACTCCTTGGGCCCTTCACTCCACTTGTGTCTGAGCTCTAAACAGCCGATACTCTCACAAGATCTGCAAAGGGAGAGCTATTATAACACTGTATGTGTTATTGTATGTGTGTGCATGTGTGCATGTGTGTGTGAGTATATTTAGTGTGCATGCCCTCGATCATTCTTCAGGAACCTATTCGGTTGGCAAAAGTCCCAGCTGGCAAAAGTCCAGACCGAAAAAGTCTTCAGTAGTAATTATCGGCTGGTAAATAGCGGGTGGCGAATCGCAGGTGGCAAATGTTGTAGAACCTAAATAAACATTACTTATATGGTTAAGTGGGCATGGCACAGGCCCAGCTCAGAATATACTGGATGGTCCAAACGTTTTGCTACAGGTTAACAGTGGGGGTCGAGGGCGTTCAAAGAAATCACCAGAAAAGTCCAGAAAAAAAGGCACCACGCCCAGAGGTAAGACTAGGTATCCAGTAGCGGCTATCTTCACACTCCAACAGTGGAATGGCACCACCCTCTACTCGGGCCCTCGCAGAGTGTGTGAAGACCCAGTCTCAGGTCGCGGCTATATTCACACCCCAACAGTGGAATGGACCCGTCCTCTAATCAGGCCTCCTTGAAGTGTGCGAAGACCCGGGCAGCGTTCATGGTACGCCTTGGAGACGTCTCGAAGATGCCTTTTGGCTTATTTGCATTCAGGGTTTGTCTCGGAGATGCCTCCCATTTCAGACAGGAGACAAAAAGCGCCTCGAAAATGGCCGCCGTATCCAGTGGTTTCAGACAATCAGAGCGCTTCTTTTCCATTGCAAAATGGCTGCCGTCTATGGGGGCAGCCATTTTCGAGGCGATAGACTGCTTTTACTGTTCAGACTAGCGTGACGTCAGGGATTTCCACGAGACGTCTCGGAGGCACACCCTGAACGCAGCCCAGGTCTCCAGTAGCCGATATATTCACACCCTTACAGTGAAATGGACCCGCCCTCTACTCATATGCAGGGACCCAGTCTCAGGTAGCGGCTATATTCATACCCCTACAGTGGAATGGACTCGCCCTCTACTCCGGTCTTCCCGGGGTGTGGGGCGACCCTGGCGGCGTGTTGCTGCACTGATGTGGGCCGCATCTGGACCGTGACCGGCCGGCCGACTGGCACCTCGCAGCCCGATCACGTGACCTGCCATACACACGCATTGTCCGCTGTTTACAAGGCTTTAACTACACACGCTTCAAGTCCCTGCCACAATCGACCTACAAATGCATAGATCAGCCTAAACTTTGGTCCCGGACATTTACTGGAGAGGAAATGTTCAAATCACCCCGCTCACACATGCACGCTCACACACTCACACACTCACACACTCACACACTCACTCACACACACACACACACACACACACACACACACACACACACACACACACTGTACACTCACCATACACCTTAAAGTTGCATAGTCCGATGGTTTTGGGTTTAGGTAATTTTTGTTAGATAAATATATTAGGTTGATCGTTATAATCTAACTTACTTCAGTTTGAAGTAACTTTTATTTTAGATGGCTAACTTTGGAGCTATTTGAAGCGGAACATGCAAAATTAATGTTGGCAAGCATGCCAAAACTCTGACACCATAGGCTTCTGCAGTAATCTGTTCTAGTTTCAATTGTCTCAGCAATCCCTTCTGTGTGATGACAAATGCTTAATGAGTGCACTAGCGTCTAAGTTACATATGTTGGCTCAAATCTAGGTCACTGTTTTGGTTTTGAAAATTTGATCTTTCAGCCGAACCAGACGTAATGGCCGAATGAGTTAGAGCGTCCGTCTCCCGTGCTGGTAGATCGTCGAGTCGTGGGTTCCAACCCTGGTCGAGTCAAACCAATGACTTAAAAATTGATACTTGTTACTTCCTAGCCTGGCGCTCAGCATTATTAGGACAGGGCAAGCACTGGTTAGCTCAGTGTCAGGATAATGTGACTGAGTGGGATACCAGGTCATGGTACCGGCGGCCTGGTTTCCCAGTGGGACAGCACTATAAAGTCGCCATGAGTGCGCACTGTCACAAGTCGGTACCTGTCCTGATATGACCTTAGATGTTGCTAGGACATAAAACAACAAACAAACAAACAACAAGATCTTTCAGTCATCGGACTATGCAGCTTTAAGGAGCACTCATAAAAATGCAACCCAAAGTACCAACTATATCCGGTTCTTTTCCTGTTTCCCCTGCTCTCTCCTCCCCACCACCACCACCACCAACAACAACAACAACAACAACAACAACCTATGGACAATAAAGCTGCACAGTCTGGTACAACAACAACAACCTATGGACAATAAAGCTGCACAGTCTGGTACAACAACAACAACAACCTATGGACAATAAAGCTGCACAGTCTGGTGAAAGCATGAAATTCCGCAAACCAAACCACTTAGATCTAGATTTGATCAAATATATTCAAAGTAGATACTGGTGCACTTATTAAGCAAGTGCTGCTGGATAGATGGGAACAAAAAGTCGATAGACTATATCGCCATTCCAGCCGCGCGGTGCATTGTGGGATGCGTGGAAGAAAGACAAACCCGCAAGATGTTTGTTTCTTGTTGTTTTACGTCCTAGCAACATCTAAGGTCATATCAGGACGGGTACTGACTTGTGACAGTGCGCACTCATGGCAACTTTATAGTGCTGTCCCACTGGGAAACCAGGCCGCCGGCACCATGACCTGGTATCCCACTCAGTCACATTATCCTGACACTGAGCACACCAGTCCTTGCCCTATCCTAATAATGCCGAGCACCTGGCTAGGAAGCGACAAGTATCAATTTTAAAGTCGTTGGTTTGACTCGACCGGGACTCGAACCCACGACCCCACGATCTACCAGCACGGGAGACGGACGCTCTAACTCATTCGGCCATCCCGTCTGGTGATCAAACCCGCAAGAAGCACATGGCTAATGCTAATACACTGGGTGCAGCTATGAAATGTGCTAGTTATAGCTCACCTCAGCTCTTGTTTTAAACATAGAATACCAACTAAAAATATATATATAATAAATTAAGATATTAATCTTTTATTCAGCATTGCATTTACATCAATATAATATGCAGATCTATGCCATGTGCATTTAGATTTAGACAAATCTAGGCACTCAGACTAGTGTTAGAGCCATAGCCAGAGTCAGTTTTACTTATTTTATTCATGTTTTTATTTATATCCTATGGTTAATGACATATGTAGAAATAGAAAATGAGTAGAGTTAATCAGATATTGGTTATATAGTTCTTTGAAACAAGTTGTTGTTGACACATTTGACATTTTAATATTTAGAACAAGAATTACTCAATGGTGATGTAACCATCAGCCTGTAAAGTGACTGAAATTGTATGTTTCTTAGCTCAAAATGCTTAATTATGGAGAGTTGTGTCTTAAAATATTCATTATATTGTTATATTGCATCCATCCATCCATGTTTGTACCAAATTGTTATATCTATTTTTATTAATTTGAATAAAATCAAAGTTTCGCCTTTCGCATATCCACAAACTCACTGGCTGTACGCATTTGCTTTGCTGCCAACGCCGTTTTCAGCATGCGCAGTTGGTTTGTTAAATAGAACCTGTTAACACTGATGCATATGGTGGACAGCATTTGGACATGCATGCCAACATTATTTTGATTTCAGATGTCTCAAAATTTAGCCATTTATAAATCAAAGTTACTCCAAGTAAGGTAGATAATAATTACCAACCCATTATATTCAGCTCAAAATATGACCTTCAAAACAATCGCAGTATGAAAGCATTTAAATCAAAGATGGTCGAAAACGAGCAAAACTTCATGCCGCTGAGTCATGTTAGACTGAGCGCGCATGCGCGACTGGAAGGATTTGTTTCTTTGTTTGTTGTGTGCACTGTCACAAGTCGGTACCCGTCCTGATATGACTGTAGATGTTACTAGGACATAACACAACAACAAAGAAAACAAACTTACTTCACGCCCGCCATCTCCTAGGTGCTAAAATCTCCCGGCACTGTAGGTTTGTTTGAAGGTTAGCTTCGCCATCTATTCTGGAGTGGGGGTGGAGTGGTTGGTTTTTTTTTGTGGGGGGGGGGGGGGCAAACGGAGTTCCATCATATCACTTCACTCTGCATCCTCATATGACCTTAGATGTTGCCAGGATTTAAAACCCAAACAAACTCTGCATCATCGCACTGTTTCCAGGCTCCGTACCGTGTCACCATGACTTTGCTTTTGGGGTGGTTCGTAACTTTACGACGGTTACCAGCTGCAGAACTGCAGCAATAATAGAAAAGCCCAGATAAATCGGTCCAATCTTTGGTTGAAGATTAATCTTTGGTGGGACGGTTGTAGAAGCTGGGGATGTTTTTACAACATTCAAAATGGTGAAGCGTTGGGGTGGCCCCAAATCTCTCCGGTCCGGCGGTAGCAGAGCATTCATATCCAGTCAATAGCAACAAGGTTTTAGGAGGAAGGGACGGGCAAAGGTGGGTCCAGCGGTTCCAGCAACAAGAACAAAGCGAGAGAAAAGATAAGGTAAAGGGCCCCACCCAAGCAAACAACTCCCTTGATCAGGGGGAGAAGTAAGCCTGGGAGAAAAAAAAAGGGTGGAGTATAGGAGAGAGAGATGCAGAGAGTTGAGTCAAAGGACCGTGTCTATTTGCTCTATGGTGACCAGCCGGCGAGCCAAAGACACGGACAGAGTAAGAGTAGAAATTGAAATGCTGGCGGGCTCCCCCTCCTGGAACTCTTTTCAGACATAATCAAGGAGGAGCATGGCCAACAGAGAGGAGATAGAGAGGGGTGTGGACGAAGTGCGGTCCGGTCCGGTGTGGCCGTCTCAGCTGCCACAAGGCTGATTTGCCAAATGTCGCTTCTGCGCATGCGTCAGAATCCAACAGCGTCGTCTGCGCATGCGTCAAAACTGAGCCAGTCAACTCGGGTCACCCGAGCCACCTTTTGGCGTATGCACACATCCTACAGACTCGGGTTGAATAAACGAACACGCTTCTCCATGCTCTGGGTAGAAAAAATGGTGGTTTAATCCAAAACTTCTTTTTTTTTAACATTAAAAAAACACATAGGACTTGTATTGCTACAGGACGGTACCAGCACTGCTTTCAGTGCTGACAACACTGGAAAGGGGAGAGGGTGGGCTGGGGTGGTGTCGCAGTTTGAATGTACACTCGAATCCGCGCATGCGCAGAAACGACATTTGGCAAATCAGCCTTGTGGCAGCTGAGACGGCCACACCGGATAGCAAGTGTCACCATGACGACCGTAGGTCTGGGCACTCCCCTACCCCCACCCCACCCCAGTGTCCCCCCCCCCCCCTGCTCACCCACCCATGCCCCGAATGGTCGGCTTTCCCCACGTGCTAAGTATGGACCCCGTGAATGCGCCTCTCCCCCCCCCCCCCCCCCCCCCCCCCCCCCCCCCCCATTCACACACACCCGGCACACCACGCCCCGCAACTCTCACTCTTCACTCCACAACGGTAAATAAACACCATAGTCTCCCTCCACTACACCACAGCTCTCACACCACTTCATTGCAGATTTCACCCAACCCCACCTCAAGGGTGCCACAGTATAGGTCTCACCCTACTACACAACATGTGTCAACCAGTCACACCCTGCTACACTGCTGGGTTCACCCTGCTACACCAGTCCCAGCTCGTTACACCAGTCCCACCCCACTACACCAGTCACCGCTGCTATAACTTCATGTATCACCCCACTACACCAGTCACACACCCTGTCCCACCCCACTACACCAGTCTCCACTGTTATAACTTCATTTATCACCCTACTACACAAGTCTCACCCCACTACACTGCTGGGTTCACCCCACTACACTGCACACCTCACCTTACTACACCAGTCTCACCCTGCTATACACCAGTCTCACCCCACTACACCAGTCTCACCCCGCTATACTGCATGTCGCACATTACTACACCAGTCTCATCCTGTTACACCCCGTCCTGATATGACCATAGATGTTGCTAGGACGTAAAACATCAACAAACAAACACCCTGTTACACTGTTGGTTTCACCCTGCTATACATACACCAGTCTCACCCCACTACACCAGTCTCACCCCGCTATACTACGTCTCACCTTACTACACCAGTCTCACCCTGTTACACTGCTGGTTCCACCCTGCCTCACCCCCACCCCCACCCCCACCCCCTAACGCCGGGCGCCTCAGAGACTCACGACCCTTTACATATGTATGACTATGAGGCGCGGCCGGGCCGCGACATTCATCACCACACCTTCCGTCTGTCAGCGTGATAAGTGCCAGAGCAGAGCCAGCCGACAAGTGGGTGCAGGCGGGGAGATGGGCGAGGGGGGGGGGGCGGTCGGGTGGTGGCAGGGTGCATGCGGGGAGCATGCGGGGAGCATGCGGGGAGCAGGCGGGGAGCAGGCGGGGAGCAGGCGGGGAGCAGGCGGGGAGCAGGAGGGGAGCAGGCGTGGGAAGCGGCAGGTGGGGAGAAGGAGGGGCAGTTAAGGGGAAGCTGGCGGAGAGGTGGGGAGAAAGGGGGAGCAGGTGGGGGGAGGAGCAGGCGGGGAGCAAGCGGGGAGCAGGCGGAGAGGGGGGCGAGGGAGGTGGCCGAGTGGTAAAGGCAGGGAAGCAGGCGGGGGCGCAGACGGGGGAGGGAAGCTGGCGACGAGCAGGTGGGGAAGGGGAGCAGGCGGAGTGACGGTAGGTTTTGGTTTGGTTGGTTGTTGGGGTTTTACGTCCTGGCAACATCTAAGGTCATATCAGGACTGGGCGGCAGGGTGGAGGTGAAGTGTAGACGTGTTGCGGGCGGGGGGAGCAGCCAGGCGGGTAGCGAGGGGGAGCAGCGGGGTGGCGACGGGGTGCAGGCGGGTAGCGAGGGTTAGCAGGCGGCGGGGTGCAGGCGGGTAGCGAGGGGGGCAGGCGGGGTGGCGGCAGGGTGCTGGCGGGGGCAGGCTGGTAGCGAGGGGGAGCAGGCGGGGGGAGCAGGCGGGGGAAGCAGGCCGTGTGGAAGTGGGGGAAGTGTGGGGGGGGGGGGGCGGGGAGAGGTGAAAGCGGGGTGAGAAGTCAGTGATGGTTCATTCGCCATATGTGAGCTCTGTTTGATGTGGCAAGTTTTTATGGGTGAAAGAATTTACTAGTGGAGCTTTCCCACCCTTATCTAAAAAACAAAAAAAGGGGCGTGGGGGAAACGAAAAAAATTAAAAGAAACATCTGTGAATGTGATATGTTTTTTGTATTTAAAACTCAAGTTAAAGCTGCATAGACCAGTGAAATATCAAATTTTCAAAACCAAACAAATTATCTAGATTTGATTTGACATATCTAACTTAGATACTGATGCACTCATTAAGCATTTGTTTCTGCATAGAAAGCAATACCGGGTCAATTTAACGGAACCTGTTACTGCAGAAGTCTATGGTGTCAGAGTTTTGGCATGCTTGCCAAAACTAATTTTCCAATTTTGCACTCAAAATATCTCAAAAGTTTCCCATTTAAAAATAATGTAAAGTAGATACTAGTGATCGATCTAATATATTTATCTCAGAAAAAAATAACAGAAATTCAAAACCATCGGACTATGCAACTTTAAAGCAAACAAATTTGATCTATAACCATGGCTATATATCTAATAATTTACATATGAAAATATTTGATATGTTCTTAATTTGGGCTCCAGTCTCGTTATGAGGCCCGCTCAACTACTTAGAGTAGACATAACACTAGATCCAATGGCGATGAAATTAGTGACATGATGCCGATATCCCACTCAGTCACATTATCCTGGCACTGAACCAAACACTATTATTATTATTACTAGTAGTAGTGGTAGTTGTAGTAGTAGTAGTATTAGTAGTAGTACTACTACTACTACTAGTACTACTAGTAGTAGTACTACTAGTATTAGTAGTAGTAGTAGTAGTAGTACCGAATACGAAGCAAGATGGAGACAAGTATCAATCTAAGTCTTTGGTTTGACTCAGCTAGAGATTGATCTCGCAATCCGCAATCTGCGACACGGGAAGTTCCACCAACTCGGCACATGGCCATCCTCTCCAGTTGATGCATAAAGAAGACACTCGATAATATATGCCGATAACCCTATATAACGAAGACACATTGTAGTCCTGTGCATAGTTAATAAACAGCAAGCAAGGTCCGATGCAAAGAGGCCGGCTGCAGTGAATGGCCGACATTGTTATGTGGAAGCGAATGACTTTCTATGGAAGCAATAAAATACATTCGTAGGAAATAGGATTTGTGAACTCCCTTTGGAATCACCCAGATTTTATGTCTCCTCTACCAGCCTCCACCCATATTTATCTATTGTATCAGAAATTGTACGAAACTATCATCCGTTAAATCCCATTGCCAATCAAATACAAGCATGTGTTAAGCGTCCGCCTCCAGTTTAACCCGGGCCGAGTCAAAACAATGACTTTTTAAAATCTATGTGTCGCTATCTAGCATTGCGTTTGGCATTAATAGGATAGGATAAGGAGCAGTGGAATGAGGAAGACCAATTGTCTGTGATTGAAATTTCTTCTGCTTCACAACCAAAACAAAAAACAAAACAAAACACAAAACAAAAATGGCTCTCCCACCATTATAACATACTGGGAAAATGCATCCCCATGCCTCTTCGACAGTAAAACACCCCCGCCAACACACACACAGACACACTTTGTCTACTACTACGTACTAGACTCAAACGCTCTCCATCACAACTTGGCATTGTTTTTTTTCTGTTTGTATAGACAAATAGGTGCATGGAGAGTGTTAGGGTTGTAAAAGGAAGCCTCCTCATCCTCATAACTGTAAACATGATGTACATCCCCATCACACATTACAAACTAAGCACCTTACAAATTACTGAGTAAACCCCTTACAAATTACTAACTAAACACCTCACAAATTACTAATGAACACCTCATAAAATACTAAGCAAACACCTCACAAATTACTAACTAAACACCTCACAAATTACTAATGAACACCTCATAAATTACTAAGCAAACACCTCACAAATTACTAACTAAACACCTTACAAATTACTAACTAAAAACATAATAAATTACTAAGCAAACACCTCACAAATTACTACCTAAACACCTCACAAATTACTAACTAAAACATAAATCACTAAGCAAACACCTCACACATTACTAACTAAACACCTCACAAATTACTAACTAAAACATAATAAATTACAAAGTAAACACCTCTCAAATTACTAACTAAACACCTCACAAATTACTAACTAAACACCTCACCAATTACTAACTAAACACCTCACAAATTACTAAGCAAACACCTCACAAATTACTAACTAAGCACCTCATAAATTACAAAGTAAACACACCAGGGCACTATGAGGGCTTATCTATGGGCAATACACTATATGCTAGCAATTCATGAGGAAGCAATATTAATAAATTTGCTTGTTTGTTGTTGTTTACGTCCTAGCAACATCTAAGGTCATATCAGGACGGATATATTAATTGATAATGGTGCCATTAAAATGGTATAAAACCCCACCCCACCCTCACCCACCCCATACCAACACCATTTATTCTGGTATAATATTGCCAGGGGACAAAATTAATCCGTGCAGGAGGGTCGGGGAGTGGGGGGAGTCCATAATTTGAACCGCCCTTCAAGAAAGTAAGACTGTCATTGTACTTGTATAAAGTACACAAGTGGTTGATGATATATGACACACATATATATACATGATTTAATGATTGTATATGCTCTAAGTTATTTCTCGTGATACTGCCGCGAGGCTGAGTGTGAAAGGAGTAGCATGTCTGACATGGACAATGTCAACAGTTCAGCTATTTACACTGACTCCTGGTCAGAACAATCGAGCTGTAGGTGAGTGAGTGAATGAGTGAGTGAGTGAGTGAGTGGGTGGTTGAGTGAGTGAGTGAGTGGGTGGTTGAGTGGGTAGGTGGGTGAGTGAGTGAGTGGGTGGTTGAGTGGGTAGGTGGGTGAGTGAGTGAGTGGGTGGGTGAGTAGGTGGGTGAGTGGGTTGCGACCATAAAACCTCTAATAGTTGGTTGGTTGTTGAAGTTTTCCGTCCTAGCAACATCTAAGGTCATATCAGGATGAGTACCAACTTGTGACAGTGCACACTCATGATGACTTTATAGTGCTGCCCCACTAGGAAATCAGGCTGCCAGCACCATGACCCGATATCCCACTCAGTTACATTATCTTGACACTGAGCCAACCAGTCCTTGTCCTATCCTTTTAATGCGAAGCACCAAGCTAGGAGTAGGAAGCAACAAGTATCAATTTTTTAAGTCATTGGTTTGACTCGACCAGGAGTTGAACTTCCGGGAGGCCAGCACTCTATCGATTCGGTCACCGCGCCCGGTAGAAAAACCACTAATAGAGAAATTATTAGAATATGCTTGATTTTTCAAATAAACTTAGTCTTACATGAGTTCAGTTTTGTTTTTTCATTGATTACATTTTTGTTTAATTTGTAAACATATTTATATTTGTAAACATTCGTTGATTAAGCAACGGGAATTGTAATCGCGGACAATTGGTCTTCCTCATTCCACTGCTGCTTTATCCTATCCTAGTAATGCCGAACACCATTCTAAGTAGTGACAGGTATCGAGCTTTACGTCATTGGTCTGAATCAGACAGGGTTCGAATCCAACCCAGTTGTATTACTTAACATTTTTTCAAAGCAAACTATTATTCTAATTCTAATTTTGATCTTCAGTTTGTTAGTAATGTTACCTTTGGCATAGGTGTTCTTTTTAGTTTAAAAAAAAAGTTTTTAAACAAAGCTTTTTTAGTTTAAAAACAAGTTTTTAAACAAAGTTTTCTTCTAAAGTTAAAAAAAAGATTTTCCTTAAAGTTTTTTTTTTAAGGATGGTGTCTGGGTGTGTTTACTATAGGGTTGGCAGTGTTCTTGACACAGGTGGCGCTGTGACCCGAACCCCACCCGGCCTGCTATCAGTGATGGGGCGGCATATAAAACACTCCTGACGAGTGAGACAAATTCACCCTTAAGTCTGCTGACAAAGGGTCTGTGTTAGACACTTGATGTTTACGAGAATGAGAGGGATGGGGAGGAGAGGGGTGTGTGGAGAAACCTAAATAAAAACCACATGGACTAGTATCGTCGGGGCCATCACCCAACGCATAAACACAGACCTGCAAAATGTAGTGTCTCAATGGTTGGCTCATTGTCGTCTGCGGTGTGTTTCTTTTTGGACGCTGGGATAGAGAGGCAGAGAGACAGAGAGAAAGGGTTACAGAGAGGGAGAGAGAGTGGGACAGAGAGGGAGAGAGATAGGGAGGGAGGGAGAGAGAGATAGAGAGAGTGGGAGAGGGAGGGAGGGAGAGAGAGAGAGAGAGAGAGAAAGGGGTCAGATTAAGTGTTGTCCGACTGAATGAAACAGTGAAAGTTTGGAGTGTTAAAAAACTGTCATCTCTTCTCTGCCATCAGAGAGAGAGGGGGGGAGCGAGAGATAGCGCGAGAGAGAGAACGAGGGAGAGCGAGCGAGAGGGAGAGAGCGAGAGAGAGAGAAACGGGGAGAGAGGGAGAGAGGGAGGGAGAGAGAGGGCCAGATTAAATGTTGTCCGACTGAATGAAACAGAAAGTTTGGAGTGTTAAAAAACTGACATCTCTTCTCTGCCATCAGAGGGAGGTAGAGGGAGGTAGAGAAAGAGAGCAAGAGAGAGAGAACGAGAGGGAGAGGGTCAGATTAAGTGTTGACCCACTAAATAAAAGGGTGAAAGTTTGGAGTTTCTATCTTTAAAAAACTGTCACATCTTATTGTGACGGATATGACTCCATCAGTCCATAATGTACGTCACAAACAGTCCCTGTTAATGACCTGGGTTTGAGTGACAAATGGGATCATGATCACATCAACAACAAACCCTCCCCCTCCCCCCAATACAAATAAAAAAAATTCCCAACCATCTCACACACAATTAAATTTATAAAAATAAAAAGACCAAAAGCAGGACCCTAAGGTTAACTATTCACATTTTTTAGGCCGACCTTTTTACATACAGTTGAGTGCTGTGATGTAGATACAATGCTGACAAATTAGAGAACAGACGACATTTGGTCCACACATGTACATTAACCAACTTTAATTCTTCTTTTTTTTAAACCACAAAAAATCCCCAGTTCTAATTCATTGCTGTTGCAGTAGCTCTAAAGCTGCATAGTACAAAGGGTACAAATAAATTTGATCACATCACTCCTGTGCTGAAATCATTACACTGGCTCCCTGTGGAGAAGAGAATTGATTTCAAGGTGCTGCTTCTTGTATATAGTGCTTTGCATGATCAGGCTCCAGAATATATGAGGGATATGCTCCAGAAGAGAACAAATGTTCGAACACTGCGCTCCAGTCTCCAGCCAGTTAGCAGTTCCTCGGAGCAGGCTCAAAGGCTTTGGGGATCGTGCTTTTAATATTGCTGCCCCAAGACTGTGTAATGCTCTGCCAGGATATATCACTGATTGTAAATCTGTTGGTGCTTTTAAAAAAGGTCTTAAGACACATTTGTTTAAATCTACTTTTTACTAGGTGAAATTTATTTTCCTGTATATTTGTTTGTTATGTAAAGCGCCTGAGAATGGCTTGTTGGATCGGGCTCTATATAAATGTTTTATTATTATTATTATAGTCCGATGGAAGCACAACATTTTCGAAACAAAAAACACTTCCCGAGAATTGATACATTTTCAACTAGGTACTGGTGCACTTAGAATTCCTTCTATGCAGCAACGAATGTTTAAAAAGTCACTTTGATATAACCTATCACTATTGGTGTCCAACATTACGATGTTAATTTTGGCATGTTTTTTCTTTTGTTTTTTTGGGTGACAAGTTTGTTATTCTTCCCATAACGTGTAAAACTCCCATGAGGGTGCTTGTTTTCAAAGCTGGACAGCCTCGAAACTGGATTGGTCTGGTCCCGCACTCATCTTTCTCGGGCCAACCTTTTACAGTTTTGGGTGTTAGTAGTTTCTATATTAGTTTTTTTTTAATTTTTAAAGTTTTTTCCTACCCCGTATATGATAACTGCTTCAAATGTCTCCAAAAACCAACCATTGAAATTAAAAGTTACTTCAAATTAAACGAAAGCAGATTATAAATATAATGACCAACCTAATATATTTATCTAAAAAAAAAAAAAGGTTAATACCAGAAACCCCTAAACCAGCACAATATGCAACTTTAACGGTTCAGCACAGCAGACGACAAAATAAAGATCTGTGGATAAGGCCAAAAGGGGAAAAAAACTTCCTATATATAACTAACTATAAGTTACCATTCACAGATGCTACATTGACAGGTACTGTATCAGTAGGATCATTTATTACATGTATTCCTCTGTGTGTGTGTATGCGCGCGCGCGCGTGTGTGTGCGTGTGTGTGTGTGTGTGTGTGTGTGTGTGTGTGTGTGTGTGGACATATATATATAAAGTTATTTCGCGATACATACATACATATAATATATATATATAAGATATGTGTGCGTGTGTTTATACACATACAGGAAAAGATCAATCTCACTGTTACTGAATGTGTGTGTATATATACATATATATGTATACATGTATGTACATATATATATATATATATATATATATATATATATATATATATATATATATATATCTGTATATACATCTATGTACATCTATATATATCTATATATATATATATGTATATACACATACAGGAAAAGATCAATCTCACTGTTACTGTTAGTGACTGTGCGTGTGTATATACATATATATATATACATATATATATATATGTATATATATATATATATAATTATATATATATATATATATATATACATACATACACATACAGGAAAAGATTCATCTCGGTATGTTACTATTGTTAGTGAATGTGTGTATATATATGTAGGCCCTATATATATAGATATATATACATATAATTGCAATAGCTCTTCCTCAGCAGCCATACAGGAGGCGGGCTGACCCGTGTAATAGGCGGTGACGGAAGGTCTTACAACACGAGTACTTACACTGCATTGTGGGTAGCCGCGGGCCAACTCCTTCGTGGCCCTGACATTGAGACGCTGTTTCTGGGCGGCTTAAAGCTGCATTGTCCGATGGTTTAAAAGCTGCATAGTCAGACGGTTTTGGGTTTGTGACCTTTTGAAATAAATATGGTATGGTGATTGTTATTATCAGGCATGTGATTGGGTGCAGGAAAAAAAACCTGAACATTTATTTAGGTTATCGTGGGGACACACATCATCCCACTGAAGCTGTATTCACACGGGCGAGTTAAAACGCCTCACGCAAAACCACTTGCGTAGTTCGACTCAGATTTGCCGTGTGAATGCGCGGCTGAGGCGTTTTAGGGCTGAATCGATTCATATAAATCGTTTAATGTAAAACGCTTCGCTAGGTGGTCTACAGGAACCGATCTATGCTGAAACGTTTTATTTATGACATCACACGCATGCGCAGTCGAGGGAAACGTGACAGTCGAGACCTGAGTGTGTTGACTTTCCGATAAATTTGCTTTATGAACCTGCTAGCTGTGCACATATATTTTTTTCATGATTTATTTTTAGGGTTTCACTGCCCAGCAGAAGTTTTGACTGTTCCAAACCAATACGATTCAGTCCATACATATCTAGGTCCAAACCACACTCTCTCGGCCGACGTCGACAAACCTAAAGTGGCGCTGGTTAGTCTGGACTTGCTCATGCGCAGATATCCACTTCCGCCGTAAACCGATTCAAAGCACTGCCCGTGTGAATGCGACACACTTTGAAACTCAGCCCGTGTGAATGCGCGCACATATAAATCGCCTTCTTTAGATCGCTTTAGATTTTGCCCGTGTGAATACAGCTTTAGTCGCGAAAGGGATGCAAATAGTGTATTTCAGAGGTGTTTCGGCAGTCAGAAAAAAAACGGAATTTATCAAATTCCGGAAAAATATGGAATTGTGGTTAAAACCGGAGAAATCACATGCCTGATATATCTATCTTCCCTTAGTTTGAAATAACCTTTACTTTAAGTTTAAATGGCCAACTTTTGAGATATTTGAAGTGCAAACATGTCAAATTAATTTTGACAAGCATGCCAAAACTCTGACACCATCGGCTTATGCAATCACAGGAGTCCACTATTACTAACAGGTTCTATTAAAATGACCAAGAATACCTTTCTGTGTGACAACAGATGCTTAATAAGTGCACCGGTATTTAGGTTAGATACAGTATAACCCCGTTAAACCAAACTTGAAGGGACCCTAGAAATTAGTTTGGATTAACCGATCATTGGTTTAACCGAGCTTGGTTTAACGGGGTTATACTGTATGTAGAATTGAATCGAGATGATTGTTTTTGTTTCGAAAATGTGACGATTTCAGGGGATTATACTATACAACTTTAGGTTTTTGTAATTTTCTAAGTTAAATATATCAGGTTGGTCATTATAATCTACTTTATCTCAAAGCAGCATAGTCCGATGAAATATCAAATTTTCAAAACCAAACGAATTAGCTAGATTTGATTTTACATATCTAACTTAGATACCGATGCACTTATTAAGCATTTGTTTCTGCATAGAAGGCAATTGTGAGTCAATTTAACAGACCCTGTTATTGCAGAAGTCTATGGTGTCAGAGTTTTGGCAAGCTTGCCAAAACTAATTTTCCATGTTTGCATTCAAAATATCTGAAAAGTTTACCATTTAAAATAAAAGTAACTTGGAACTAATGTAAAGTACATACTAGTGATCGATCTAATATATTTATCTCAGAAAAAAATACAGAAATTCTAAACCATCGGCCTATGCAACTTTAATTTGAAGTAATTTTTGTTTTAAATGGTAAACTTTGGGAGGAATTTGAAGTGAAAACATGTCAAATATATTTTAGCATGCGGATACAAATATTCTGACACCGTAGGATGCAGCAGATGCAGATTTTTTATTTTTATTTTTTTATTGAGGCTGTATTTATACTGTCCATAGCATATAAGCCCGGGTACCCAGGCTTGTTTTCAATGCTGGCCAGCTGTAGTGTTGGTGTTATCTTGCCACACAGTGGCTGCTGATAAGGTATTTGATTGTATATTGGCCTATTACTGCTATTATATTACTATTCCATTCTGTGCGACAACAAATGATTAATAAGTGCACTAGTAACTAAGTTGGATATGTAGGATTAAATGTAGGTCAGTGCTTTAATTTAGGCAATTGTGTGTTTTCATTGGACGATGCAGCTCTATGGTGGCGGCTATGGAGGCTATTGGGAGGTGGTGTTCGGTCGTGGTATCTCTTTGTTAGTCTTCAGTAGCTTCCTTAGTATGATTTGTCACGTGGGCCTGGCATTATTTTTGCTCCCCCTTTAAGTCAGTGTTAGGGGCCGGTGATGTGCCCTACTTCATATGAAATTTCAGGAAGAGAGCGAGAGACAGAGAGAGAGAGAAGGAGAGGAGAGAGGAGAGAGAGAAGGAGAGGAGAGAGAAGAGAGGAAAGAGACAGAGATAGGGTGTGTGTGTGTGTGTGAAAGAAAAACAGAGCACATATATATATATAGATATATATATATATATATAAATATATTTATATATATATATATATATATAGATATATACATACATACATACATATCTACACATATGTGTGGTCTTTGCTATGTCCCTGGCTCAGGGGGACATAGCAAAGACCATACACACAAACACATATATATGTATATACACACACACACACACATATATATTCTATGTATATAAATATACACAGAGAGACATTTTAAAGGATATATATATATATATATATATATATATATATATATATATATTAGTACGTGCGATTGATTCACAATGGATGGAACATCTTTGGAAAATCCGCCATCTTACTCTTAGAAATCTGTTTGAGTGAATGAGTGAGTGAATGAGTGAGTGAGTGAGTGAGTGAGTGAGTGAGTGTATGTGTGTGTGTATGTGTGTGTGTGTGTGTGTGTGCAACATATATTTAACAAATGATTTCGGGGGTGGGTGGAGCCCACAACTTTGCACCTGTATATTATCTGCTCGGATGCTCCTTGTAAGACAACATTATCTTATTATCAGCTGCTTAATCCGATGAAAACATCAAATTTTCTAAACAAAATCCCTGACCTAGATTTGATCCTAGATATTCTACTTAGATACTGGTGCACTCATTAAACAGTTATTGCAGTTTGGTGCTCATTGCGATATGCTCAAAAACAGATAAACAAGGCCCATGTTCAGAATTTCGGTGTGCACACCGAAATTAGTTACTATATTTTGTCACTTCAAATATCTCCACAAAGTTATCATCTTTAAATAAAAATTACCTCGAACTAAAGTCAAATAGATTACTACGATCAACCCAATATATTTATCTAATAAATATGAGAGGAACTAAAAATATATCGGATTACGCAACTTTAATTGTGAGCGATAATTGCGGTACATGGCCCTTGACCTTGAGGTTAGCCTAACCGGATGTTCAGTGGTGGCCTTCGTTATGTAGAAAGATTGTTTTGTGGGGTTTTACATCTTAGTAACATCTAAGGTCATATCAGGTTGGATACCGACTTGTGACAGTTTGCACTCATGGATACTTTATAGTGCTGTCGCCCAGACCATCGGTTCCATTACCCGATATCCCGTTCTCTCACATTATCCTGTTACTGAGCTAACCAATGCCGAACGCTATGTAAAATATTCTGATTTACCGCATTGGGGGGAATGAAAATGTTTTATTACTGATCAGGTATACATGACCAGGTGCATCTATGTGTATATGTAGGTGCTGGTGGTGCCTGAGTGAGATGTAAATAGACATAGTGGCGCTGGCAGGGCTGTGTGTAAGGAGCACTCAGAGTCAGAGCCTACCCCCTCCCCCAACTCTGCTAGGTAGGATCACCACACTCAGGGTCAAGGCAGGTGGTGGCCAGGGGAGCCACACAGCTTGGTTTGTTGTTTGTTTGTTTGTTGTTGTTTTACGTCCTAGCAACATCTAAGGTCATATCAGGACGGGAACCACACAGCTTGGTAGTGGTGGGCAGTCCACTGGTAACCATGCGGACCAGGAATGCTGGATCCCTATTGGTAGAGCCAAGAATGCTTGTTTCCCATTGGGGGAAAGAGGTCGGGTGATACTCTACAATGAACCCATGTACCATATAAATAATAAACCAGAGGGCTTGTCTCTCTCTCTTCTTTCACACTATATACTCTTCCTTTCTCTTTGTCTGTATTGATTTCACTATAGCCTGCCTACACAACCACAGATTCGATCTGTAGAGTTTACAGCTAGGCTAAGTCACGATAAGTATCAATTTTCTAGGTCATTGGTTTGACGCGGCTGAAATTCGAAAGCCCGACCTTCCACACAGACAGCCTGTGCTCCTGCCGATTTGGCCACAGCGTCTGGTCTGGATGTAGATGGATTTGTATTATTGTATTATTGTATTATTGTATTGTCTGCACATCTCTCCATACCGCCACTACGTTGATTAGTTGACCGCTTTAAATTACTACTTTAACAGCTAGCCCCTGTCTTTTCCTCTTATAAAATTAAGAAACAATAGATTCTGCTCAGATTAAAGCTGCATAGTCCGATGAAATATCAAATTTTCAAAACCAAACCAATTATCTGGATTTGATTGTACATATCTAACTTAGATACCGATGCACTTATTAAGCATTTGTTTCTGCGTAGAAGGCAATTGTGAGTCACTTTAACAGAACCTGTTACTGCAAAAGTCTATGGTGTCAGAGTTTTGGCAAGCTTGCCAAAACTAATTTTCCATGTCTACACTCAAAATATCTTAAAAGTTTACCATTTAAAATAAAAGTAACTTTGAACTAATGTAAAGTAGATACTAGTGATCGATCTAATATATTTATCTCAGAAAAAATACAGAAATTCAAAACCATCGGACAATGCAACTTTAAACGTAAACTAGTTAAAGACATGAATCCAATACAATTCACTCCGAATTGGAATTGGTTTCAGGGGTACTTGTTTGTTGGGTGTATTACGTCCTAGTAACATATAAGTTCATACCACGATGGGTACCGACTTTTGGCAGCTCATACCCATGGTGACTTTATAGTGCTGCCACACTGACATACTTGCCACCAGGAACATGACCTGATATCCCCCCCCCCCCCCAGTCATATTCTCCTGATACTGAGCCAACCACTTGAACCAGACCATGTTTTATCCTATTAATACACGTTAGGTGATCACAAGTATCAATTGTGTAAGTCATTGGTTTCATTTGTCCGGGTTTTGAACTTACAACCTTCCGCACGGGAATCCAGCGCTCCTACCCATTCGGTCATTCCATTCGATATGTAGGCAGTGTGGAATAGGGTTTCAAAAATATCAGCTTACAATATCACTCCAATCATAAACGATTATTTTGGTTGGTAGGTTGTTGGAATTTTACGTCCTGGCAACATCTAAGGTCATATCAGGACGGCAACCGACTTGTGACACTCATGGCGACTTTATAGTGCTACCCCACTGGGAAATCAGGTCGCCAGCACAACGACCTGATATCACACTCAGTCACATTATCCTGACACTGAGCTAACCAGTCCTTTCCCTGTGCTATTAATACCGATCGCCAAACTAGGAAGCGACAAGTATCAATTTTGTAAGTCATTGGTTTGACTCGACTGGGAATCGAACTCCCGATCTCATGCACGGGAGGCCTGCGCTCTACCGATTCGGCCACCGCGTCCGATAACATAGGAGTTGTCCCTCAGCTATTGTACACTTCTCATAGACGAGTAGTCCTACCCTTAAAAAACAAAAACAAAATGCAAAATTTGAAGAAAGAATATTGTAATTTTAATAAGTGTTTTTTGTTTTTTTTTAAAGAAAGAGTTTACAGACTTAGCAATTGCTATTGATGAATGGGTTTGTCAAAACACACTTCGAAGAGGATTTTTGCAGCGCGGCCAACTCTTACATATTCATGGGGAAGTAAATCCTTCATGGATCTTCCTGAAATCCTTCAGGAGACGCGTGTGTCTAAATTAAACCCTGTGTCCTTCCAACTCCTTATCGTCAATAATGACTTTTTCTAGGTCGGACTCCTAACCTGAAGGTCGGTGGTTCGATTCCCCGTGCCCCCACCTCTGCCAATTTGGATTTCCACCGCTGTGTATAACTTACAGCATCATCAAAGGCCGGTTGCTCTCATACCATGTCTGTGGGAGGTTAAAAATCCCTTGGGTCGGTAAAAGTGTAAACTCGGGCTTTCTATCAACAAACTGTCTAATGGTGAAAACAAGTCTATTCAGACTTATCAATGATATGCAGTATAAATCTTTTTCAATCATGTCACCTTTTAGTGTTCTTTGCCCTTTGCATGATCTCGGTGTCTCTGTGTCTCTGTATCTCTCATATCTCTCTCTGTCCCTCCCCCTCTCCCCCTCCCCTCTCTCTCCCTCTTCCGCCTCTCTCTCCCTCCCTCTCCCCTCTCTCCCTCCCCTCTCTCTCCGCCTCTCTCTCTCCCTCTCTCTCTCTCGTCCCTGTCCTGCCTTTCCATCTTCATATACTTCCTGGCTCTCCCTCCTTGTCTCACTCTTTCTCTCGCCTTCTCTCATATGTCACTCTTAGTCTTACTTTCACTTTCTTTCTTTCTTTCTTTCTTTCTTTCTTTCTTTCTTTCTTTCTTTCTTTCTTCACACTTTGTTTCTCTCCCCTCTACCCTATCTCTACCTTCTCTCATCACCCACGCTCACTTTCTATCTATTTGTATCTCTCTCTCCCTCTCCCCACCTCTCTCTCGCCCTCTCCCTCTCTCCCCACCTCTCTCTCTCGCCCTCTCCCTCTTGCCCTCTCTCTCGCCCTCTCTCCCTCCCTCTCCCCACCTCTCTCTCGCCCTCTCCCTTTCGCCCTCCTTCTGCCCACCTCTCTCTCTCTTCCTCTCGCCACACCTCTCTCTCCCTCTGTCCCCTTTCTCTCTCCCTCCCTCTCTCGCCCTCTCTCCCTCCCTCTCCCCACCTCTCTCGCTCCCTCTCCCCACCTCTCTCCATCCCTCTCCCCACCTCTCTCTCTCCCTCTGTCCCCCCCCTCTCTCTCTCTTTTATGTAAATATAACTACCAAAGGTACTCACATATTTTATTACATTAATTTACAACTATTTGACACACGCTTGCATCTTGTGTCAAGCATCTGTTTCAAATCACTTGTTCAGCGATGTGATTGGCCATCACAAAAAAAAAAAAACCTCTGAAAGACGGGATGGCCGAATGAGTTAGAGCGTCCTGAGTTCGAACCCTGGTAGAGTCAAACGCCAGTCTAGGAAGCAAGAAGTATCAATTTTAAAGTCATTAGTTTGACTCGACCGGGAACCGAACTCCCGACCTTCCGCATGCGAGGCCCGCGCTCTATCAACTAGGCCACCGCGCCCGGTCGGCAAACTTTGGAGATATTTTAAGTGCAAACATAAAAAGTAATACATCAAAATACTTGTATTTGTTTGTTTGTTTGTTTATTTAATGACCAGCACAAAAAGTAAATATCGGCTACTAACTTACAGATTAACTTACAGATCCTCTTCTGGCACTATTGGGCCTCTAATAGTAATACCAGCTCGTTATGGTTTAAAAAAACACCACAAAAATACTTCATTTTTTCTACACACAGATCATCAAAATGCTGGGCATCAAAGATTTGGAACAGTGACAGCTTCCATTAAATAGACATTCCTTCTATATGGCATAACATATTTAATACCTGCTCCAGTGTCTGAGTTGAGACATGTAGGATCACATCTAGGCGAGAGCTTTTGTTCTAGAATTTAATACTGCACAGTCCGATAAAGGCATAACATATTTTAAAGCAAAAGACATACCGTATATGTCCCAATAGAAGCACGCTACCCAATAGAAGCACACCACCCATTTCCAGATTGAAAGCACACACAAATTTACGATCACATTCAGACTGAATGCACATAAAATAAGACAATTCCGCTTTATTTCAGAGGCACAAGAAAAACAAATAAAAATTTATGACTATATTCTGACTGAATGCACATAAAATAAGACAATCCCACTTTATTTCAGAGGCGCCGCAAAAACAAATCCATGAAATTCTTTAACTTTGAATAGACGCGCATCCATGTGTCTGCACTCGCTCAGTGTGCGTTTATTGGGACATATATGGTATCTAAATTTGAGCCTATATATCCAACTTACATACTGGTGTACTTATTAAGTATTCCATGCTATATCGAAGGGCATACTAATTATGCAGGTATTGCAATACCTCAGGGAGTTTGACGCCCCTGCCTTGCAGAGTTGTAAACCACTGCCTTGTGGTACAGGTTCTTGACAGAACCGAAGGCTAAGGGAGCAAACCCTAAACAGAAAACCATGTCACTGTGGCAGCATTAAGGGCGGTTGATGTATGGAACTCCCAACATCTCCCGACCAGCCACTGCAGGGACAAATAGTTTTGCGCCTGTCTTGACATGTTCTTGGCAGTGTGAAACCTTTATTTGCTCCCCGAGAGATTGCTGCTGGTAACTTGCAAAAGCCAGCAGCACTTCAACACTTTTGCAGGCAGCTTTCATGAAAAGTAAACGTGAAGATGAGAGACATTAAAACCGACTCATGGATATCACTCTCACAGCAGAGAGCTAAATGGAGAGCGGCAGTCAAGTAATGAAAGCAGTCTTTATCGCATCGCGACCGACAGCATGATGATGATGATGACTAAGTCAATTTAATAGAACTTGTTATTACAAGCCAATGGGGTCAGAGTTTTAACATGCACCCCAAATTAATTTGGGATATTTACACTTCAAATATCTTCGAAGTTAATCATTCTAAATCCCCGTCCTGATATGACCTTATATGTTTCCTGGACGTTAAACAACAACAAACAAACAAAATCATTCTAAATCAAAGTTAGTTGAAACTAAAGTACAGTTTTTTGTTTTTTGTTTGTTTGTTGTTTTACACCCTGTAGATTAAAACGATCAACCTGTATATATGCAACAAACCCATAGTACTATGCAACTTTAATGCTTCTGTCAAGATTATGCAACTTTAAATCCCAGCCTCGAGGCTGGGACTGGGAGGTTGTGTGAACATAGAGAATGAATGCGGTTAGAACCGTTGCCCTGACCTTAGAGACTGTTGAGGGGTCAAGGTCACCACTGCAGTGGCTTCAGAGGTCAGCAGAAACCATATAGTCTTTCTTTGGCAGGGGGGGGGGTCTGATTCAGTCAGTAAAAACACAAGGGCTGCCATCATGTTTACAAGCGGCGCAGAAAGGAGATCTCATAGCCTTGCGCAGTATTTCACGGCTGTACCAGAGATGCCAACATTGTGTCACCAAAAATAGGAAGATTTTAATATTTTATTAGGAAGATAAGTGTTTGTGCGGAAACACGCAGCACGACAATCGGACATATATCATGACATAGTATAATCATACAATATATCAAATGTATATATGAAGAGTTCAGGTGGAAAACCCCGTAAACGCCAATCCAAAAGTAGCGATAAAACATTGGAATCAAACCATCAGACAATAAATTTGTTTACATTCCTTTTTTTTTTTTCATTGCTCCATTATCATTTCATCATAAGAAAAGTTGAATTAGTAATAATTAAAATTATGTTGAGGAAAAATCTGTTATTTTAATGACATTTTTGTACTGGCGTTTACCGGGTTTTGCACCCGAACTCTTCATATATATTATATACTTGTTCATACAAGTCCAACCATGTATCCCACCATGCGTCTATGTGTCATTTTCTAGGCTTTGCTCGCCACCTTGAGTTGCTGATATCTTTAAGCTGCTGTAAGTAGCTGATTTTGCCTTTCGTATTAGCCAATTTTATTTTAGGTGGGTGAGAGCGAAAATCAGGAGTTTGCACATGGAATCGTAATATCGGAAGAGAGTAGCCAAAATTGGTCTTCCTACAAAATCAGAGCAGTTGGCGTCTCTGCTGTACTGACAGACAGGATGTCCTCTGTTTGGAGCTGCCAGTTAAAACAGCCATTGGGCTTTGATTTCTTCGATGTTGAGGCTTTTATCTTATCAAAGATATGGTCACGTGATTTCACCAAGTATTCACGACATTAATATTCTATGTACTGGGGTTGTTGGGGTTTTCTTTTAATGAAAGAGCAGGCTTAGAATGAATGGGCTATATTGAGATCAAAGCAAGGAGGTCGGTATTGGTTGGCCCAGCACCATTGGACTCTTGAATAATACTTAATAGCTATTATTACTAGATATTAGTTTGTTTGTTTCTTGGCGTTTTACATCCTGGACACACCTAAGGTCATATAAGGACGGGTACTGACTTGTGACAGTGCTCACTCATGGCGAATTTATAGTGCTGCCCCACTGGGACACCACGCCTCCAACAACATGACCTGATATTCCACTCAGTCACATTATCCTGACATTGAGCCAACCAGTCATTCCGTATCCTAATATAATGGGCGAGTGCCAGACTAGGAAGTGACAAGTATCAATTTTGTATGTCATTGGTTTTGACTCAACCGGGAATCGAACTTCCGCACGGGAAGCGTGCGCCCTACCGATTCGGCCACCGCGTCCGGTACTATTATTTCTTGTTCTGTGACGTCACACAGGGAAAGGAAGGGTGGACTTATTTTAAGGGTTTTTGAGTTATGTCTTTTGAATCATGGTGAATGAGTGGCGGTTACAGTGTGAAGCGGGTGGTGGCGCCACGATCGGAACTGAGCTTGACTAGACTGGAGCAGCAGATGACTAGTCCAGACTCTAGCAGTCTATGACTGGGCGAGTGCTGGGGAGCAGGAAGAATATTTTGGGCTATTCATACTTGTATAATTCTTATACAGCATATATATATATATATATATATATATATATATATATATATATATATACAAATATATACATCTATACACATATCAATTATACATACAGGTATACAGATATTTCTGTTCATTCACTTCTTTGTAATTTTCTTCTTAGCTAAAAGAAAACACACACAAAAATGAATTTCACAGAACTACAATTCAGCATATATTTTCTTGCATGGGATTTTCCCACCATTACATTAATCAAGTGCCATGTATGCTTTGTAAATAACCCTGAATTGAAAAATGGCTGGAAGACCAGTGCTTTGGCACTGACAAAAGACTTATTCAGCAGAATAAACATATTTACAACAAAAAAAACAACAAAAAAACACACCATTTTATACCTATATACGTCGCGCTGTCTGATAATATAATATTGAGTCTTAGTTGCACACATGCACACTGCTGATTTTGCGAAGCTGTCTATCTATATTTATAGTCCGACTTTCAGAGGCAGCAGTTTTGTTGTCCAACAGTTCTGCGCTACTGCATGTCTTATTATTGGACGAGCTGGGCACTAGCTGCACTCGAAGCCCACAGGGGAGCATTTCAGCAAAAATATACATCGACCTTTTCCACCAAATTAAAAATGAACACACTGTTAGGACCTTTCCAAAAGCCTAAACCTGTCCACATCCATAAAGTAAAGCGCATAAGTTCCTCGTCGGATAGAAAATAATAAGTGTGTGCATATATATATATATATATATATATATATATATATATATAGAGAGAGAGAGAGAGAGAGAGAGAGAGATATAGATATATATAGATATATATAGATATATATAGATAGATATGAGTCAGCTTCACGAAAATGGGCCAATTGGTGGTTTATTTAAGATGTCGGCGTCGCAATTCTTAAAGTGTAGTGCATTTCTTTGTTTTATATAAAATTATCTTAGAAACAAATAAGGTTGTTGTGTTTTCTCTACCTTTACATTCAGCATAAATTTAAGGACTTTCCAACATCTCTGTCAATGCTAAACTATATTTATACTGTTCGACGCCGACATCCACTGATCGACGCCGACAACTTCCCCCAATATATGTGTATTATAATAACATTATAATTATATAAATAACGGAGCTCACATATAGGTTGTATTGTATTTATTATTGTCCGGACTTGCTATTTGTTGAATTGGAGTCGCGCGCCAACCTCCCTTGGCACGCGCGCCTATGGGGCGCCACCTGTATTGCGCCATGTTGGATTCACTTCCCACTGAATTTCGATTGAAGCGGACGTGTGTGTCGAGAGCTCATAATGTATTGCGATTTGTGTGGTGCGTCGCACAAGACGGACAAGTGCAAGAAGAAAGGGCGTAAAGGAAAAAGGTTGGTATCGACTAGAGTTACACGTGCTTCAGTTCGACAAACAGGTGATAGTTTGAAGGACTCAAGAGAGAGTTCACCTGAAATTTTGAAGGGGATGTCGTCACTAACATTAGACGAACAAGAGACTTCACTTTTGGAAGAGACATGGAGTTGGAGGAGCGAGTGTTAGAGTTGCAGGAGAAGCGAACACTCATGAGAAGACGACGGCTGGAACGGCAAAAAGCAGGCGGAGACGAATTGGTGAAGACGACGACGACTGCGGCGGTGACCTCGACAGAGCGAGTGGAAGCGGCCATGACAGACGAATGGCCGCCGGCGGTGGTAGCCGGTGCAGGTTTCGGGGCTACAGTGAGCGGGAAGGACGAACATTCAAGCTACGGTGTGTCGAAACCTCGACACAGGTCGCGAACACGACGGAGGAGGCGGACGCCGTCTGATTCAAGGAGTCGAAGCAGCAGTAGTAGTCGACGACTTCGAAGTAAGTGGAGTATCAGACGGTTTGCTGTATTAGGAAAAGAAGTAAAGAAGCTAAATTGTTATGAACTGCTCACGGCTTCAATTAGGTGGTGCCTAGATATACAAAATTTGACTATTGCAGACTATCGTTCTTTTCTTGAGCATGTATGTTTTATGGCTTCAAGAGCTCAACAAAATGATTTCATGGACTCGACACATGTTGAGTATGATAAAGACGTTCGTAAGCTAGCAGAATTGCAAGGGTTTGCAGCATTTGGTAGTAGTAATACGGGCCTGTGCATGTACCACTATGGCATGCACAACATGAGGTCGAAAAAGCAGTCGAGTAATGTGCGTAGAACAACAGCTTATACAAAAGAGGGTAAGACTGGGTGTTTCAAGTGGAATAGGGACGGTGGCTGCAGTAGAAGTGATGACAATTGTAATTATGGTCATTGGTGCATGAAATGCGGCAGTAAAAGCCATGAAAAGGTTAACTGTACTAAAGACTGACGAGTTGGGTCAATTATCAAGCCTGCAAATAGAGATGGGAATAGGTCTGTAATACATGACAACTTGACGGAATGCAATGATAATATTGTTATTTCTAATATTAACCCCATGTTAGTCTTGAAAAATGCAGCAAATAATAGTGTGCTGGTGTCTTGTATGGATGGCAATACTATAAGGCGGAGTCCTAAAAACATACACTTGAAGCAGCATAGTCTTGATAGCGAACTGCATGCTAAGCATGAAGTTAATTACTCTCGTCCAATTGTTAGGGATGTTACATGTGCGGTGCCTGCGAATGAAGTAGTGGGCGTACCTAACCGGGTTCAAAATACACTGAGCGTGCAATTAGCTAATTGTATTCATGTAGAGCCAGACGGTGCAAGCCAAGTTAACGATAATAAGCCCAATGTCATAGTGAATGAAGTTGCATGTGCTATTGAAACCCAGGCAGTAGGTCAAAGTAGAATAGGTAAGCAAATAAATGGAGATTGTGCTATTGATGCTGCTATTAATTCTGAGGTTTCACAATTAAATAGTCAAGTTGGCAGAATATGGCAATGTTGGATTAATCATGAAAGTAGTAATGGAAATGACATGTTATATGTTGAGACAATAATGGAAGAATACAATTGTTGGAATTTCTATATTAAGGAATATCCCCATAGTAAGCCAGTTGTAATTCGTGTTGATATTGACTGTGTAAATGGTAGATGCAAATGTATGCATTATATAGCAGGCAATCAGACGCAGCTTAGGCCGTGTCGGTTCATTTGTGAAATGTTTATAAGAGGTGATACCGATCCTGATTGGGTTTATATTTTGTGGGGGGTAGTTTTTGGCTTCCACGTTACCAATATCGATTGTACAGTAGAGTATGAACCTGCGTTTAAAAAAAATCGGTAACACGCTTTATAGAGACATTACGCAAAAGTTGTTGTTGGAGTTAAACCAACAGATAATTAGTTTAACAGAGGAAACACCTCAATGCGTTCACAATATTTTTTGCATCCCTAAAGAAAGTGGGGGGCGAGGAATAGTTGACTGCAGTAGGCCAAAAGATACATCTATTAATAATTACACGGAAGAAGTAGCGTTGAAGTTTAGTTATAAAACTGTAGATGATGTGGTAGATAATATGGAGCAGGGAGACTATTTGGCTATTGTAGATTTGAAAGATGCATATCGCGCTATTCCTATCCACCCGTTAGACAGACCTAGGCAGGGTCTGATTTGGGATTTTGGAGATAAAGAGGGACCTGTATACCTTTTGGACAACAGGCTTTGTATGGGATTATCATCAAGCCCCTTTGTTTTTTCGAAAGTTTCGGATTTCGTAGGGAGATGTGCAGTTAGAGAGGGAGTGAGTCGTATAGTGAATTATCTTGATGATTTTTGTGTCATCGGTTCGACTTACAAGGATACTGTAATTTTGCAAAATAAGTTGATTAGTCTTCTTCGTAGGTTAGGATTCGACATAAGTTATAAGAAGTTAATTAGTCCCAATACTAGGATTAGATTTTTGGGAATAATAGTGGATTCGATAAAGTTGGAGTTGACGCTTCCTAAAGATAAGCTAGATAAATTAAGTGCTACTTTGGAGGCCTTTAAAGGGAAAAAGAAGGAAACCAGGAAGAACCTTGAGAGGCTGGCGGGATTGTTAGCCCACTGCGCCAAAGTAGTGCGTGGTGGCAAACTTTTTCTCGTCGAGTATACGACTTAATAAATACGGTAGCTCGTCCCTATTATAAAGTTAGGTTGAATTCGGCTTTCAGAGAAGACATACTTTGGTGGAGCTGCTTTGCCAAGGAGTTTAATGGAAAGGCCTTAATGATGGGCAAGTTTTCGACAGTGAAGTCAGTTTATAGTGATGCGAGCAAATGGGGATATGGGGCTATGCATGATATCGACTGGTTAGTCGGATGTTTCGATAGGCGAGTGGATAGGCAATTGCAGGAGGTGGTGGGTCACCACTATGACCGGCCTGAGAGCAAAGTGTTAGAAGCCCATATTAATATACAAGAAATGTGGGCGGTATATGCAGCAGTGGAGAGATGGGCACCTGGATGGCAGGGGGACTCAATAGTTATGGTGACAGATAGTGTCACAGTAGAGTCAGCATTAGCTACAGGGAGGTCGAAATGCAAACTAATAATGCATTATATAAGAAGACTATTTTGGTTGTCCATAAAATATAATTTTATTTTTACCGCAGTGCACATTGCAAGTGAATCAAATGTTATAACGGATGCATTGAGTAGATTGAATGATCATTATATGCAGGATGTCATATGTAGAGCAGATTGTAATAAATGTTTGTGCTGTGGTAGTGTTTTTGAACGGCCATTCTCTTTACAGGGATCGATAAACTTAGAGGTGAGCAGAAGGCATACCAGCTAAATTCCTACGCTCCTAACTCTGTGACGGCTATGGAGGTGCAGGTGAACAAATATCTGACTTTTGTTGAAGAGTTTTCCGGAACGCACACTCCCATTCCATGCGATTCGTCACAGGTGGCGTTATATGCGACCTGGTTGGCCAGGACGTTGAAGTATTCCTCGATTATTAATTATCTAAGTGGTCTTAATTATTTTCTTAAAAAGAACGGAGCAGTAACCATTGATTATACAGACTTTGTAATTTCTTCTACGTTGCGAGGAATTCGGAGGGAGCTTGGGGATGCACCTAAACAGGCCATGCCATTATTGCCTAATATGTTGAAAAGTATTTTTTCTCAGTTGTCGACTAGCTCGGGTCACATTGCTTGGCGGGCTGCTGTCCTGTGTAGCTTTAGGGGATTACTAAGGAAGTCGAATGTAACTTATTCAAGGGCTATGCTCTGTAGGAAGGACTTTAAGATCTACCCATGGGGGATGATTTTGAAAGTTCGTAATTCGAAGACAATTCAGTTCTCAGAGAGATCCTTAATCATTCCTATAGCTCGTTGTGTAGAGCTGGACTTATGTGCAGTCCATTGGGTTGAAAAACATTTTGAGGATAGGCCAGCCGTAAGGGATGCTTGGGCGTTTTTGTTGCCGGATGGTAAGGGAGGTAATTTCCCGTTATCTTATGAAATTTATCAGTCGACACTAAAAATATTTGGAAGTCGAGTTGGATTAGATGTTGAATTATTGTCATCGCACTCTTTAAGAAGAGGTGGATGCACATATTTGTCGATGTGTGGTGCCTCGTTGGAGGAGATACGTACAAGAGGTGACTGGAGTAGTAATGCAGTTTTTGAGTATTTAAAAACACCGTTGACTACAAGGATAATGGATGACATGAGAGTGGCAGCAAGGTTAGCGGATGAAGTTATTTGAGTTGGGTTGGGGACCTTGGTAGGTTTTTGGCATATTTATCAGTCCTGCCAGAGACTAATAAAAAACTAGTACTCAGCCCAACTCATGTTTGTTACCTTTCTGTCGCAGTGTCCTTTATGTGTATTATAATAACATTATAATTATATAAATAACGGAGCTCACATATAGGTTGTATTGTATTTATTATTGTCCGGACTTGCTATTTGTTGAATTGGAGTCGCGCGCCAACCTCCCTTGGCCCGCGCGCCTATGGGGCGCCACCTGTATTGCGCCATATTGGATTCACTTCCCACTGAATTTCGATTTTTGTTGGTGGGCATATTTATCAGTCCTGCCAGAGACTAATAATAAACTAGTACTCAGCCCAACTCATGTTTGTTACCTTTCTGTCGCAGTGTCCTTTATATATATATATATATATATAGTGAGTCAGCTTCACGAAAATGGGCCAATTGGTGGTTTATTTAAGATGTCGGCGTCGCAATTCTTAAAGTGTAGTGCATTTCTTTGTTTTATATAAAATTATCTTAGAAACAAATAAGGTTGTTGTGTTTTCTCTACCTTTACATTCAGCATAAATTTAAGGACTTTCCAACACCTCTGTCAATGCTAAACTATATTTATACTGTTCAACGCCGACATCCACTGATCGACGCCGACAACTTCCCCCAATATATATATATATATATATATATATATATATATAGTGAGTCAGCTTCACGAAAATGGGCCAATTGGTGGTTTATTTAAGATGTCGGCGTCGCAATTCTTAAAGTGTAGTGCATTTCTTTGTTTTATATAAAATTATCTTAGAAACAAATAAGGTTGTTGTTTTCTCTCTACCTTTACATTCAGCATAAATTTAAGGACTTTCCAACATCTCTGTCAATGCTAAACTATATTTATACTGTTCGACGCCGACATCCACTGATCGACGCGTATATATATATATATATATTAGTCAGGATCACGAAAAGAGGCCAATTGGGGGAAGTTGTCGGCGGAAACCTTCCATCCCTGCTCTCGAGGAATACCCTCTCACTATATAGAAAGAGAGAGGGTATGGCTGAAATGGTTCAGGCGAATGGTGATTTGGGCCGGCGTGGCACCGGAAGTGACGGTGGCGCCAGCAGACCCGGAGCAAATCGTATATCATAGAAGCGAATAAATAAGTAAATAATACTAAATAAATAATAAAAAGGCAGCACCGCCAATCTATATACACATACTGCTTATATTCCACATATATATACATCTGTGAAAACCTTTCATCCCTGCTCTCGAGGTATACCCTCTCACTATATAGAAAGAGAGAGGGTATCTATATATATATATATATATATATATATATATATATATTCCTCTGTCGCATTATTTTGATGCTCAGTCAGTGGAACACTCGTAAGTGCCATGGTTAGGTTCCTGAAAACTATGACGTTAACCGAAACGACGTTAAGTGAAACATAGTCAAAATAGACCGAGTCAAAATAGGCCTTGAATGTTGAAATAACCTCCTGATCCATTGGCAAGTTCCCCCACCACCCATAATAATGTTATAACAAAATGCTAATGATCTAACAAGCAAGGGACAAACTGTGGAGAGGGTCGGGGGTCGGAGGGGGGGGGGGGGAGTTATCTGTGGTGGGCATCAGTTCAAGTCAGATTTGCCACCCACCAACTGTGTAACGGTCATGCATGTGATATATTCTAGTGTTTGGCTATTCTTTTTTTTTTCACTCTGGGCGGGAAGTTTCTTAAGGCCCAGTCACATACACATTAGTGGACGTAGTTGAACGTAGTGGAGGCTAAGATAGTTGAACGTAGTTGAACGTACTGGCATCCATACTTCTCGGTCATGCTAACTTGGTAATAATGTGGGTGGGCCGTGAGTTCCGATTTAATCTTTGGACATGTTCAAAAGAGTGCTATGTTAGAGGCTAACGTACTGTGGCGAAGTCTCCGTACTCTTAATATACTCTAGCGTACTTGGACGTAGTTGAACGTAGTTGAACGTAGTTGACCGAAGTGGAAGCTAACGTATGTTGAACGTAGTTGAACGTACTGGCATCCGTGCCGTAACATATTTATCCATACCAAAACCTGCCGTACCTTAACATTTTTCACCGCAGTTTAACGTATTTACACCACGTTTGACCCACGTTAATCTATCCTACGTTGAACTACGTTCACTAACGTGTATGTGACCAGCCCTTTACCCAGCCAGATTTATTGCACAATAAAGAATCATGCAGGCTACCCACTTCTTTGTTTGTATTGTACGTCTCTAACCGTCCACTTCCACAGATCGACCACTCCCCTATATCGATTGCTTTATTTGGGTCCGAAACGACTGCCCATACAATACCATTGTAATAATGAAAAAAAACTCAAACCAACCACCTCCCTAAATGGACCATTTAAAGTCGGTCCCATGGTTTGTCGATTTAGGGAGGTTTCACTGTATATATATATATATATATATATATATAATATATACACAAAGTATTAAATATATATATTATACTCATATATAAATATGATATATATACTCATATACTCATATAAATAGTATAGTTATACGAATCTTACCTGGGTACAGATGATGGATAACTGTTGTTTTCCCGAGGTACTAAGCCTCAGGCTACTCATAGCCGAGGGAGAAGGAAGCAGATCCGACTCCAGCAATTAGCATAATCAACTCACGACGGGAGGACGTTTGTTGAGTTGCTCCGGCAGTTTTTGATCTACCACGACGTACTAACTGTAAGTATTGATATTGAAAGTAGTCCACTTTGATTATGATACCTTGTGGCACGTTTTGACAAAGTTATTAGAACTTTGGATTGTTAATATTACTTTTATCGGTGTTTTACAGATTGTGTAACACCGATAGAACAAAGCGCAATTTTTTCCTTTGTTCTACAAGCCGCCAGTTGCCGAACGGAGAGCGATGTTGGCTGGAGCCACATCTCGCTTGGATTTTTCCTCGGATTCTTTTATGGATTCGCGTTGGAAATTAATCCTGGGTTTCTTTTATGGACTCCCCATTTTGTAGGCGTACCTCTGAGTTTCGTAGCATTTTCTCCAACTTGCTGGTGCACTAGCCGCAGGAGGGAGAAGTGTACAGAACAGAGAGTGTGGGAGGCTACCGATACACTGGTCCCTACTCCTGGTATGGTTTTGGTTTCTAACAACATACCTATGACTATACACTTTAGCTTGTTCATGCCTGTATGGGAACGGTGTAAATACGTTATCCGATACCACTAGATGCACAGATGTGGTTATTGTTAACCTGTTGTGACGTTTAGTAATAAATGGGGTTTATAGTAACTTTCTTTCGATTGTTACAGAAAGAAAAAGAAGGATTCGTCCTCAGACTCCTCGTCCGACTCGTCATCTACTGAGTCGGACTCAGAAACCGAGCGTGCAGGGGTGTACACTAAGATCGGTGGTAAAGTCAGGAAGAAGTGCCAGACCGAAAGGGCTAAGAAAGTCCTAATAACCACAATGATGCGGGAGACCATAAAAGGTCACTTCAACACGTTTAAGCCCGCGGAATTTATCACCAAGCTAGGTGAGAAGCTCACAGGAATTAATGGATTTCCAGACTCCATCATTAAAGCGATGGATAGAGATGTCCACCTTAACGAGGTCAGGAAGAAGTTTGAGGATGTCCTCCACACAGTACACAAGGCGGTCCTTGGGGCCCTGACAGCGATTGCGCCAGCGGCCAATCCTATGCAGACTGAGAACAAGTTCTCATCGTTGGCCAGAACAATGGACATGGGGATAGCGATGCTCACCACGGCAAGTAACTTCTTGTCCTACAGAAGGTTTGAAAACGTCTTCAAAGCCGTCTGTACTGAAGCGGGAAAGGAAGTGGCAAGGTCAAAGAAGCTGGTCGACAACAACGGGAAAGAATATACTCTTTTCCTTCCGCCAAAGCCAGTGAAGGGCAAACCACTGGATAAAACCAAAATGTTTGGTGGACAGCTCCAGTACCTCTTTAAAGAGGTAGAAACTGGTTTGAAGTGCGGTAAGCACATGGATGCGAAAAAGAAAACCACGGAGGGCAACACGCGGTTCCGTCGAGGCCGTATGGATTTTCGCAACTGGCGGACCGGCAGAGGCGGACGTCCGGCCTGACCTACGGCTTCCAGCCCAGAGGCCGGGGACAGCGCCAGCCGTTCGGGTGGAACGACGGAAACCGGCCATTCAAAAGGGAGTACACTCCGAGCAAGCCGTTCCCCCGACCAGGGAACAAGTAGAGGTGGCTACGCAAACCTTTATGGCTACGCAAACCTTTACCTGTAAGCACATTTAAGGCTGGAAATGTTAAAAATAGAGAGAGAGGGAGAGAGGAAGAGAGAGGGATAAGGGCGAGGGAGAGGGCGAGGGAGAGGGGGAGAGAGAGAGAGAGGAAATAATCCCAAACAAAACCCAATGAAACCCAGGCTGGTAAGTCAGTGAGAACATTATTAAACAGCTTAAAAATGCTGTCGATCAGTGCTGAAATGAAGAAACCACCAGAGACCAGTACAGAGGCGTGAGGGTGTTTGTTACCAGGCGCGCGCTCCTCGGGACCTGGTGCGGGCGTGTAGTAAACAGCTGCAGCGCCCCGAGCGGGACACACAAACCGGGTCATGGCGCGTGGGGCCGGGCACCAGTTATTATTACTCACCTCGCACTGGTCCCTCGCCCCCCCCCCCTCCCCCCACCGCCACCACCACCACACACCCACACCCACCAGTACTGAGTGGGTTGTACCGGGCAGGTGACCCGGATATACGCCAACAACAAGAACTAGTGACCAGTAAATAAAACAGGCAACTTGCAGCGTCCGCCAATCTGGTGCAACCCTCTCCCCCCTCTCCTCCTCCTCTTCTCTTTCTCTCTCTCTCTCTCTCCTTCTCCTCTCTCTCTCTCTATCTCTCTCTCCTCTATATATATATAATATATAATAATATATATATATATATATATATATATATATATATATATATATATATATATAGTATAGTTATACGAGTCTTACCTTGGTACAGATGATGGATAACTGTTGTTTTACCGAGGTATAAGCCTCGGATAGATGTGGGCTAGGGAGAGGTAAGCACGTCCGGTACCAGCAATCTTAACCTACTTATTGAGGATAAAAATGACTTTCAAACAATGGATACTATTACTTTACCGAAAAGGTACACCAACGGAATAGATGTGGCAGGGTGTGGCGGGAGGGCCCTAGCCCACATCTATCCGAGGCTTATACCTCGGTAAAACAACAGTTATCCATCATCTGTACCAAGGTAAGACTCGTATAACTATACTATTTTACCTCGGTAAACAGCCTCAGGCTAGCCTCAGGCTAGGGAGACCTTTACATAATTCATTTTTATCCTTAATATCATTCTTTCTTATTATTATAACATTCTAAATTTTTGTTCTCACCTATTCTTGTTAGTTGGCGAGAAGACGCTTTGCAACGCCGGTAGGCTTTTCTAGTCGTTTATTATAATGTTTTGCAAACGACTTAGCCGTCTTCCAGCCTGCATGCGCTAGTATTCTTTTCACAGAAATACCAAGCACCCGTGCCTTGGAGACCATGGCTCCTCTAGTTGAGTGGGAAGAGTATTTACTCGTATCCACTCCAGCCAATTTCAACACCGTAATTGTCCATCTGGCAAGTGTGTCTCGTGAAATCGCCTTATGTGGCTTTATAAAGCTCACTAATAGTTGTTGTGATGCACGTAAATCCTTTGTCTTGTATATATAAGCCCGTATGGCCGACACAACACATAATTTCCGATCATTCGGAAAACAGTCTAAGTGAACCGTTGATAAAGGGTCACCTAACGTGTTCGATTTAAGCAATTTTTCTAAATCAAACGTAGCTTGTTGCTTGTCTATTTCTAATCCAGTTAAGGATAAAGCAACAATCGTCTGTCCTCTGTGTCCGGTTACTAACAATAACAGGACCGCGACCTTAAAACCTAACTGTTTTATATCTAACCACGAGTTGTGAGGCCAAGCCTGAAACAACTTAAATACTATAGAAACATCCCAAAACCGACTATACTTTGGTTTTGGAGGATTCCTTTGATAAATTGAACGAAGTAAATAACAAATAACATAATGTTTTCCAACTGTTTCGCCATCAATTCTAGGTAATATAATTGATAACGCACACCTCGCCGCATTAATCGATCCAAAGGAAAGTCCTTCATCCTCTAGAGAACGAAGAAACCGAGCTACTTGTGAAATCTTTGGATTTGTTGGCTTAACTTTCATTAACAAACAATGTACACCCCATTTCTTTAAATAGGTTGTATACATTTTGACAGTTCCTGGCCTCCAGGCATCCGATACTATCCTATCCTCAGTAATTCTGTCCAATCCAAATTGCTGTAGCTGCTTCCTTAGAAAAGGAATGCCAATAGGGGCGTCGTTGACACGTCGCCGTGAACCACTAGCGGTCCGTGGTGCGTCAGATTCCCGAGTTTTCTTGGGAATCGTATACGATCTTTTGCCAGTTGTGAAACTGCTGGCAGCCAAGGTTGCGTGTCCCAATCGGGCACCACCAGTATCGCATGTGTCCCTTCCAAGCCGATTTTTCTCACTACTCGGCTGATAATGCTAAATGGTGGGAAAATATAAAAATAATTATTTTCCCAAGTAATAGCAAACGCATCTACTTTCCAAGCATCCGGTTCAGGATGCCAAGAAACATAACAGGGTAACTTGTTATTATTTCGTGATGCAAATAAGTCAACTTCAGGTGTACCCCATTTTTCACAAACGAAGTTAAACAAATGTGTAGAGAGAGACCACTCTAAATGGTCATGGAAATTTCTACTTTTATAATCTGCAAGTGTATTTTGTGACCCTGGAATATGCGCTACAGTCAGCCAGACTTGTTGAGCCTGTGCCCAGTTCCAAATCAGTTTAGATAACTGATTGCAAGACTTTGATTTGGTTCCACCCATGTTACGAATATATGCCATGGCAGTAGTATTATCAGTTAGTATTCTAACCTGTGATTTATTTATCTTTACTAAACTACGTAAGCCCAGATAAATAGCACGCAATTCTAGTGCATTAATATAGTCTGATTTTTCATCATCAAGCCATCTACCTCCTGTTGTGACCCCATCTCGATGAGCTCCCCAACCTTCTAACGAAGCATCAGTAGTAATTACTGTATTAGGTTCCGCCATGCGGATTGGATTTGGTGAACTTGCTATATGTTGCATCCACCATCCAATATCCTGTAACCCTTCTTGCGAAATAAACATCTTTCGCTCAAAATTGCCTTTAGTTCGTGTTAACGCTAAATTTTTATCTATTTCTAGCGACTTAATATGGGCCTTCCCATATAACACAGCAGGTGCATATGAGGTCATTATGCCAATAAGAACAGCAACCTGTCTAATTTTTGGCTTTGATAACTTAATAAGCTGAGTCGCTGTAGTCATAAACTTAATTAGTTTTTGTTCTGTTATCGACACTGTAAGGGACTGTGTATCCAGAATAAACCCTAAACATTTGAGTTGTTTTGTTGGTTTAAACACTGACTTTTGTTGATGTACATGAAACCCCAATTTAGTGAGTAATGCACATAAATCCAAAACTGCATTCACACAACCAATTTGTGTTGATGCTATAATAAAAGAATCATCTATGTATGGAAACATTATGTGACCCTTCCTCGCCATTACCGAGAAAACAGGTTTAAGCAATTTAGTAAATAAACGTGGCGCACAAGCTAAGCCATTCGGCATGCAGGTAAACTCATAGAGTTGGTTATCCCAAATAAATCGAAGAAATTTTCGGTATTGTTCCATTATGGGAAGCGTATAATATGCATCCTGTAAATCAACACTAGCCATCCACGCATCTGGTGTAATCAGATCTCGTGCCGTATCTAGAGAGAACATTTTAAAATGTCGATATTCCACCCTTTTATTAAGGATTGTTAAATCCAGGATCATTCGAACATCACCATTAGGCTTCGGTCTCGAGAAAATGTTTGAAATAAACTGTCCTGAACAGTGTGTCACTTTTTGTATAATTCCTTTCTCAAAGAATTTATGTACCTGTTTAGTTAGTGCGTCTCGTTCAACTGGTTGAATGTTATATGGAAAAGGTATTATACTTTGTACAGGAATTTGTGTAAAGGGAATGTGAACACCCCTAACTATTTCTATAATTTCTTGGTCACTAGTAATTTTGTGCCACTCAGAAATATGATTACTAATATTACCAGCCACAAAGTTGCTTACAGTTTGTGTGTTTTTAGAGGCTGCAGGGACTTGTAAAGTTTGTGTTTGGACCTCTACTTGGACCCGCCCCTGGGGAAAGGTCTCGACGAGTTGAACCCTCGACCTATTGGCCGTGCGGTGTTGTCGGTCCAGCCTGGGCGAGCGCCCCGGCCCCGAAACCCTTGACCGAAGTTTGAACTCGGTCTGGTTCCTCTGGTGAACCGTCGTGGACGAAAATCCCCTCGTGACTTTTTGAAACGAGGAACTTCCTGTTTCTTCTTGCCATCCATGTTTTTGCCACTCTTGGCTGCAGTCTCTACCTCTTTATAGAGGTATTGTAGTTGACCGCCAAACATCTTGGTGTTATCTAAAGGTTTCCCTTTAATCGGCTCTGGAGCAAGATAAAGCGTAAACTCCTTCCCCTCATTATCGGTAACCTTCTTAGAGCGAGCCACTTCTTTGCCAGCATCTGTGCAAACTGACTTGAAGACATTTTCATATCTTCGAAACGACAGGTAATTACCTGCCGCCGCTAGCACTGCAATGCCTTTGTCCATTGTCTTAGCCAAAGACGAGAACTTATTTTCACTCTGCATCCTATTAGCCACAGGAACAATAGCTGTTAGGGTAGCCAACACTGCCTTATGCACTGTGTGCAACACATCCTCAAACTTCTTACGGTCATCCGTCATATTGACATCCCGATCCATTTCTTTAATGATGGAGTTGGGAACACCCTTTATGCCTGTTAACTCATCTCCTAACTTGGAGATAACCTCCGCCGGTTTGAACGTGCGGAAATGACCATTCACGGTCTCGCGCATAAGCGTAGTGGTTTTAACCCGCTTAGCCTTTGGCTTCTCCACCTTCTTAGCCACTTTAGTGCCAATGTCCGCATAGACACCTTCATATATGGTGTCTGAGTCTGATTCCGTAGAAGTAGACTCAGTGGACGAATCAGAAGAAGAATATTTCCTCTTCCTCTTCTTCTTTTTGGACTTAGTCTTCCGCTTTTTGCGAAACCCAGTCTCTGCCCGCTCCTTGGTGAATTCATCACCCGAAGAAATCACCTGTTTCTTCTTCTTCCTCCGTTTAGGAGAAGGAGGAGGAGGAGCCTTAAGCTCCACCGCCGAGTCTGTGTCCAAGAAATCCTCAAACGAATCCTCTTGGACACTCGGCCTACGCCGCTTCCGAGACACAGGCGATTTGGCAGTCAAGATGTGGCTTTCCAATCGTGCAAAGCGAGCCTCCCAATCTGGAGGCGCAGGCACATCAGGCACTGCGTCCTCGTCCGGGTCGGAGAGGATATGCGCCCGGGGCTGTGTCGACGGCCCTGCCGACAACACAGGCGAGGAGTCGTACTCCTCGTCCACTCCACTCGGAACACGCCCCTCGGCTGCTGCTGCACCGCGCTTACTCCGCTTCGTGGCCATCGGGAGCTGAAACAAAAATTTTTGGTCAGTCCCGGTATATATATATGTCACAATATGGTTGTTTCAAACTCATTTGGACATCTATTGGTGTTAGAGAACGTGTTTATACCGTTATAACACAGGCGTAATAAGCTAAATTTGTGCGTGGGTTGTGGGTCAAGCCCAAACCTTACGCGGGGTCGGGACCAGTGTATCGGCCCGCCCATCCCTCTGTTCCGCACACTTCTCCCACCTGTGACTACTACGTCAACAAGTTGGAGAAAATGCTACGAAACTCGGAGAAACGCCTGAAAAAGTTTTGTCTAGGGGAGTCTATAAAAGAAACCCAGGAGCATCTCCAACATTACTCTCTATTAGAGTACGAGAGAATTTCCACATGAGATAGGGCGAAACCCACATCTCTACCCATAGTCACACGGTGACCCGGGTGTTGACATAACCGCTAATGACCGGTTTGGTTCCTTCGAGAAACCCACTCGAGTGTTCTATCCTTGGTTGTTTATAACCAAATAACTCGTCCAAATTGGACCAACGAAAGTCTAAACTTTCCATATTGATGCTCTAATGCATCATAATTAAGCTAACCACAGTTTTTATATACTTACTGCGTATTTGCTTGTATGTAGACTAATTTTGCCGGAGCAACCCAACGACACGTTATCCAGTCGTGAGTTGTATATGCTAATTGCTGGTACCGGACGTGCTTACCTCTCCCTAGCCTGAGGCTAGCCTGAGGCTGTTTACCGAGGTAAAATATATATATGTCTGTGTGTGTATGTGTGTGTGTGAGCATATGTGTGATTGACAGTGAATGTCACTGCAACATGAGTGAATGAGTGAGTGAGTTAGGGAGGGAGGTTTGTACTATTATTACTGTATGTATTTATATGAGTGTGAGAGTGTGTGTGGGTATATGTGGGTAATAACATGTGCGTGAGTGTATGTGTTTTGCTGATTTCAACATGAATGATGGAGCGAATGAGTGAATGAGTGAGGTTGGTACTAGTATTACTAATATGAATAAGCAATGCTTAGGACCGACCCCCCGATATAACTACAGCAAAGTATTTTATGATTGCGCGTGTATGTTTTTTTACTCCACTCGCGGTGTTCGAGTCGCAGTCCTGATAATCGAATACGGCAGTCGTTTCCGCGGAATAAACTATTAATATTGCATTTGTGCATCCATGTTTATGACAAATTGTTCTTTATTTCTTTTAATTTTGAATAAAATACAAGTTTTGCACTACGCGTATCGGGAAATTCTATGGCAGCGTGCAATTGTTTTGATATATTATTAACCAATCGCTGATCCCGAATACAGTCAATTGGGCCTATGGACTTAATACCTTAACAGCCTCGCTGCAGAATAGCATGGAGGAACACATATACTGGTCGCGGTGACGTCATCAGACTATATATGGAAAATTTGTAGGGAGGGACCAGTGTAGTTGTTCCTTGATTCAGTGTGCGCTACTCTACGGCGGTGCATTGTCAAGGCATTAAGCCCATAGGCTATTATTAACGAATTGCTGTCGTCCACCCTGTGTGCTGCATAGCAAAGCTCGATGAGCGATTTCCGTTTCCGTTTGCTGGATTTTGATTATTCTGTTATTCAACACAAGTTTACAAATGGCGGCGCCCATAGAGGGCTATTTCCGTTTCCGTTTGCTGGATTTTGGCAATTTCATTTCCCACCTCCATGAGTACAGGTATTGTTTATGTATATATATGTACACGTGTTAGTCCCCAGCCTCCCCGTGGGTGGGTCGGTATTATTACTCCACATGTGTATATATGTGTGTATGTATATTTATAACTATGAGTGTGAGCTTTTGTGTGTGAGTGAGTGTGTATCTGAATGTATGTGTGTGATAGTAAATGTCATTGCTGATTGCAACATGAGTGAGGTTTGTACTCTTACTGTTAATGTGTGTGTATGTATACGAGTGAGTGCGGGTGTGAGTGTCTGTGTGGGACACTGAATGTCAATGCAGGGCCATCTTCAGGGTATGCCTCCGAGTCGAATCCGATACGTCTTTGCGTTCAGGGTACGCCTCCAAGTCGTCTCGGAGATATCTCCCTGTTCAGCACATCGAAAATGGCCGCTGAATTCAGTGGTTTCAGCCAATCAGAGCTCTTCTTTTCCATTGCAAATGGCAGCCCCTTATGGGGGGGGGGGGGCACCATTTTCGAGGCGATCAACAGCTAAAGTCATTCAGACTAGCGTTAAGTCAGGAATTTTGCAGAGGCGCCTCGGAGGCGAACCTTGAACGCAGCCCTGATTGCAACATGAGTGAGGTTTGTACTCTTACTGTTAATGTGTGTGTATGTATACGAGTGAGTGCGGGTGTGAGTGTCTGTGTGGGACACTGAATGTCAATGCAGGGCCATCTTCAGGGTATGCCTCCGAGTCGAATCCGATACGTCTTTGCGTTCAGGGTACGCCTCCAAGTCGTCTCGGAGATATCTCCCTGTTCAGCACATCGAAAATGGCCGCTGAATTCAGTGGTTTCAGCCAATCAGAGCTCTTCTTTTCCATTGCAAATGGCAGCCCCTTATGGGGGGGGGGCACCATTTTCGAGGCGATCAACAGCTAAAGTCATTCAGACTAGCGTTAAGTCAGGAATTTTGCAGAGGCGCCTCGGAGGCGAACCTTGAACGCAGCCCTGATTGCAACATGAGTGAATGAATGAGTGGGTGAGTGGGTGAGTAGGTGAGTGAGTGTGTGAGTGAGTGAGTGAGTGAGTGAGTGAGTGAGTGAGTGAGTGAGTGAGTGAGGTTTGTATCCCACTGTGCGTGTGTGTGTTGGCTATATTATTAAAAATAGTATTGCCGCTACACAAGTGACAGTGTCACAGTGAATATCTCCAAGTACAATTATCGCTTGATTGACAATGCGTGTCGCTAATAATATTGGTCCTATTACTACTCCTAGAGTCCTATTGTAGTTGTGCCAAGAATGTTATTATGGTTATTACTGTTATGACTATTGCTATCATTGTTATTACTATTTAAATATTGCTATTATTGCCACTGTTATGGTTATTGTTATTATAATCAGCATAGTGCTATGACATTAGATGTTGCTCGGAGGTTAAATCCAAATAAACCGTAGACCATCAGCCTAGTGTAGCCCCCCCCCCCCTCCACCCCTGCCCCATCCCACCGCCCCCTCCCCCGATCCCCATGCCTCTACCCCCACACCACCCCCTACCCACCGCCCCCACCCGTCGGCCTCTGTTGTTGCTTTAGTTCTTTTTAACACAAGCCATGTCTGGCATTCATCGACACGTTCCAACCTCCGCCTGGTCTTCCTCCCCCTCCTCACCCCTGCTCCTCCTCCCACCCTCCTCCCTACCCCTGCTCCTCCCCCCCCCCCCCCCCCCCACCCCCCCCCCCCCCCCCCCCCCCCCCCCCACCTTCACGCCTCCTCCTCTCGTGAAGGCATTACCAAAGTAAGTCCCAAATAGCTGGGGGATCTATCTGTATTCTAAGGAGGGTGTGACTGGGCGTAGGCCATGAATTCTGCAGTTAGCTGTGCATATAAGGAAACATTTTACCAGTGCTTATATTATATATATAATATATATATTATATATATAATATATATAATACATGTATATATATTATATATAGCGATATAGTGAACGGTAGACAGGAAGTATGAACACTTATTTGTCTCTCATTTTTGCTTGAGTGCAAGTAAATAAGCAACACAAGGAGTAATTAGTAGCATGTGGTGAATAAGGGGTCAAATTTCCCTGGATCATCAGCCCATGCTTTTTTATATTATATATAAAATAAAACCTCGCTAACCGACCACCTGCACAGATCGACCACTCCCCTATATTGATCGCTTTATTTGGGTCCCTAACGATAAGAAAAACTCCCTAAACCGACCACCTCCCTAAATGGGCCATTTAAAGTCGGTCCCATGGTTGGACGATTTAGAGAGGTTTTATTGTATTATATATATATTATATACATATGATATTATATACATCATACATATACAACAGTATATATATCATATCATATCATATATATATACTATATAATATTATATTATATATATATATATGAGTCAGCCTCACGAAAATGGGCCAATTGGTCATCAATTGAAGATGTCGGCGTCGCAATTCTTAAAAGTGTAGTGCATTTCTTTGCTTCATATTAAATTATCCTAGAAACAAATCAGGTTGTTGTATTTTCTCGACCTTTACATTCATGATAAATTTAAGGACTTTCCAACACCTCTGTTAATGCTAAACTATAATTATACTGATCGACACCGACAACTTTAACAGATGTCGGCATCACAATTCTTAAAGTGTAGTGCATTACTTTATTTCATATTAAATTATCCTAGAAACAAATAAAGTTGTTGTATTTTCTCGACCTTTACATTCAGGATAAATTTAAGGACTTTCCAATACCTCTGTCAATGCTAAATTATAATTAGACCGATCGACGCCGACATCCATGCTCGACGCTGAAAACTTTCCCAATCGGCCTCTTTTCGTGATCCTGACTCATATATATATTGTGCATAACTAATGAAACTTGCTCCACACACACAAAAGAACATGTGGCTCAGCCACAAATAATGGCTTTTCGGTGAAAAACCGGCCAGTACATGGCCGTCGCCGATAGCCCCGATTCCTTTGAACTTTTATGAACGCTGAATGAGTACTTTAGTCAGGCGATATGACGATAAATTAGCACACCTTGATAGCAACACCTAGCCGCCAGATGGCACCGACTGATGTGCATGCGCAGCGCGTTGTTACACACTATTGTCACTGCGCATGCGTGGCGTGACGAGAGTGGCGTGACGTCACGGGGCTGGGCCCTGAACAGGTATAATGATGAGGACACGCCTGCGTTCGTTATCAGCAGCCCATACAGCGCGACCGGACGTGGTGGCCGAATCGGTAGAGCGCAGGCTTCCAGTGCAGAAGGTCGGGAGTTCGAATCCCAGCCGAGTCAATATAATGACTTATAAAATTGATACTTGTCGCTACCTAGCCTGGAGCTCGGCATTAATAGGATAGGACATGGACTGGTTAGCACAGTATCAGGATAATGTGACTGTGGGATATTGAGTTATTGTGCCAGTGGCCTGGTCTCCCAGTCGGGCAGCACTCACTATAATTATAAAGGTGCAATGAGTATACACTGTCACAAGTCAGTACATGTCCTGATATGACCTTTGATGTTGCTAGGACATAAAACAACAGCCAACAACAACAACCATGCAGTGCGACACAAACCAATACTGGGAAACACCTCTAGTAACAAACAAACACAGGGGCATAGCTTCCATATACGCAGGTACACAGCTGCGTACCACATGAGATAACAAATATTTTGAATATTAAATACATGATGTTTTATCGCGTATTATTCCATCATGTTTTATTCCAATGGCGCTTTATTCCATCCGCGTGCCACATGAAAATCACAAGTGAAGGCCCTGCAAACAAATAGCTTATTTCACGTAGAAGGAAAAAAAACCACAAAAAACAACCACCAGATAATTTTTAATGGACTAAAAAGCCCTTGCCAACAAATCAACTTATTTCTCCTAGAAGAAGAAAAAAAACACCACCAAAAAAACGGAAATATTATACTGTAGTGGTCTGCACTGACCTCTCAGGCAAGGAGCCGCATAGACAGGTAGGGGTGGGTAGCGTGTTGATATCACGGAGCCTAGGTGGTGTAATGGTTTGCACACTGGCCCAGCATGCAAAGAGATGTGGGTTCGAGTCCCGCTCTAGGTGCAATATTTCCCATTTTCATCACCCCCCATGACACTGGTTGCCGTGACCATGATCCTATACAAGCTACCCGCTGTATAGTTGTTGAACATACCCTGTGTATATATATGTAAGTGCATTGCCTGTATGTATGTAATTGTAAGCATTAAAAGACTTACAATTCCAGGGGGACGAGTGTAGTGGTCTGCACTGACCTCTCAGGCAAGGAGGCACATAGACAGGTAGGCGTGGGTAGCGTGTTGATATCAGGGAGACTAGGTGGTGTAATGGTTAGCACACTGGCCCGGAATGCAAAGAGATGTGGGTTCGAGTCCACTCTAGGCGCAATATTTCCCATTTTCATCACCCCCCCTATGACAATACCGATTAAAAAGTCCCTGCAAACAACTAAATTTATTTCTCCTACAAGAAGAAAAAGCCCACCAAAAAAAACCAGGACATTTTATATCGATTAAAAGTCTCTCTGAAGGGGTTTTTGGCGAGTGGGTTCTGAATAGCAGAGCGCATGGAACCTGGCAGCCTGGAGAGAGATACACTGTCCTTTGTGTGCGCATGCGCAGCGCCATTACAGTATCAACTACTTTTTTAATAGGCAATGGTGGAACTTATCAACACAGTTGAATGGTTCCACATTGACGGCTTGGAGAGAGTCTTGCATAGCAGGATTAGTTTCCAGTGTCTGGGTACCATGGCTTGGTTTATCGGGGTTTGCAACATCTAACGTCATATCAGGACGGGTACCGACTTGTGACAGTGCGCACTCATGGCGACTTTATCGTGGTTTCCCCATTGGGAGACCAGGCCGCCAGCTCGCTGACCCAATATCCCACTCGGGAACATTGTTCTGACACTGAGCCAACCAGTCCTGGCCCAATTACAATAATGCCATGGGTCAGACAAAGTAGCGACAAGTAATAATTGTGTAACTTTGTAAGTTTTCAGTTTGACTCAGTGGAGGATTGATCACATTGATCCCATGTGAAGCTGGCGCCCTAAACAGTCGGCCATCCCGCCCCAAGTTATTGAACACTCACATCGATTTACATTAAGGGGAGTCAACTGATCCCATTGAGACTAAGAAGTGTGTTTGTTTGTTGGTGTTTTAGGTCCTAGGAACATCTAAGGTTATATGAGGACGGGGGAGACTAAGAAGGTTATGAAGTCTCATGGTTCTGACTGCAGTAATTACTAGCAAAGCCCTGAGCTCCTGCCACCCCCGCATCCTCGCTTGCTCTCCTGTGGGGTTTCCCTCCCTACCACCCACCCCAATGGGCCCCCCCTCCCCTGCCACCACCCTTAACCATCATGAACAAACCCCCCCCTCCCCTGCCACCACCCTTAACCATCATGAACAAACGATCAACACACCCAAAATCCTACACAACTATCAATCTGTTTAAACACATTGAACATTATATAAGACAGACAAAATGTCTTGTCAACTCTAAACTTAACTTGTTTTCTAAGAGAATAAATGTAACCCACAACGATTATTCGAGTTGCCCTGAGTATACACCTACTCGGTGCTGCTCCCCATTTTTGCATGAACTACAGGGACTGGTGTTGTACATTATACAGCAGGAGCCACTCCCTAAATTCTACATGATCGGTGCTGTAATTAATACAGCACTGATCAAACTTGAGATTATTGAGACTGTCAATTCAAATAGTAAGATGGCCGGAAGACCAGTGCTCTGGCGATGACAAATGTCCTATTCAGATGAATAAATACTTTACCAAAAAAAATATTTTAAAAAGTCTGGAGAAAAGGCACTGATCTGGGTACAGTTACCGGGCCAGGCAAATCTTTTTAAATGTATGAAATTGCTTTGACCGCTACTACATTGGAAGGATCGTTGGCAAATGACAAATTCTGGTACCTAGGAGGTAGTCAATTCACACCACATAATCTAAACCAAAACACTCACCTTGATTATAGCGGACGTGGTGGCCGATTCGGGAGATCGGGAGTTCAATTCCCGGTCGAGTCAAACTACTGACTTACAGAATTGCTACTTGTCGCTTCCTAGCTTGGTGCTCGGCATTAATAGGATAGGGCAAGGACTGGTTAGCTCAGTGTCAGGATAATGTGACTGAGTGGGATATTGGGTCATGGTGCTGGAGGCCTGATTTCCCAGTGGGGCAGCACTATAAAGTCATCATGAGTATGCACTGTCACAAGTTGGTACCCGTCCTGATATGACCTTAGATGTTGCCAGGGGCTAAAACTCCAACAACCAACCAACCAACATCTGCATAATATATTAAATACTGTCATTTTTATAATTTTTGTCATTTTAATCATAGCATCAATATTATCACTATCATCATTATCATATTGTCTTTTTAATAATTATTATTATAGTTATAGTTATCATTATTATTATCGTTATTATGTTCGTGGGTTCTGCAATTTGTTTTATTATTAATTCAGATATGTTAGATGGACGTTAGATGTTGCAAATCCCCATAAACCAAGCCATCCTACCCAGACACTGGAAACTAAATTCCAAAGATTTGAATCAAATTGCACTCGTGCCGCCCAGCGGTGAAAACAAGTATTAACACACTTATCCGTTATGAGCATGGTAGATAAATTCATCACAAAAACAAACAAAAAATGTTTAAAGTACGATTATGTTTATTACCATTATTGACAGTATTATCATTATTGACAGTATTATCATCATCATCATTATTAGCATCATCATTATCACCGTGTCTATAATAATTATTATTATAGTTATCATTATCGTAATTATTATTATTATTAATTCAGGTATGATGTATGCTTGACAACAACAAACGCAACATTGGCACACCCATGACAACCCACGACGTGCCCATCTAAAGGCCCTGTTACACTACGACGTAACAACGTCAGCATAGGGAGAACGTGAAAAACGTCGAACTTCTCGGCTTAGTATGCAAATTTGGGCACAAGTTGAACGTGGATGCAACGTAGTTGACGAGAGCGTAACGTCAGTAAAGCGTAGTGATAGTGTTATTCAACAAGAGAGGACAATGTAATGACGCTCACGGAACGTTATGAATGTTATTCCATCGCCAGAACTACGTTGCTTTACGTTATGTGACGTTAGATACGTCATGACATGGTGGCGAAATGCTAAACGTACCGACATAACACGATGCGCGCCGACGTAACACGACGTAACGTGACCTAGCTCGACGTCAGTCTAATGTCATTCTGACGTCATCATAACGTAACCCAACATACGTCAACGTAATGATGAAAGGTGAGCACGTCAGACTTACGTTGGCTCGTAACGTCATAGTGTGACAGGGGTATAAGGAACACTTCCGCCAGGCTGACTGCGGATCAGCGGACGCCGCTACAGCTGGGTCCGACCCGTGTCTGACGAGCCGGGGAGGAATGCACCAAGCACACAATGGGTTGTGGGCGGCAGCTATTTAGAAACAGTTACATAGTAATGCTAGGATGACCTTTGACCTAACACGGTGGATAGATGATACAGAGTGACAGAGCAGTGTACCTGCAGTGTAAACTCGCTAGTCGAAACCGAGGCTTGTAAGTTGTAGGCACACTACATTTAATTTGGAACAGGAATAGAGCTAGTTATTAAAGTTGCATAGTCCGATGGTTTTGAGTTGCTGGCATTTTCTGAGATAAACATATGAGGTTGATCATTATAATTAACCTTACTTTAGTTTGAAGTAACTCTTATTTTAAATGGTTGACTTTTGGGATATTTTATGTGCAAACATGCTAAATTAATTTTTGCAAGCATCCTTGAAGATTTATACTGCATATCATGGATAAGTCTGAATAGACTTGTTTTCACCATTAGACAGTTTGTCGATAGAAAGCCCGAGCCTACACTTTTACCGACCCAAGGAATTTCTAACCTCCCACATCACATAGACATGGTATGAGAGCAACCGGCCTTTGATGACGCTGTAAGTTATACACAGCGATGGAAATCCAAAGTGGCAGAGGTGGGGACACAGGGAATCGAACCACTGACCTTCAGATTAGGAGTCCGACCTAGAAAAAAGTCAGACACTCTAACCACTCTGCCACATAGAACACCGAAACTCTTGACATTATAAACTTCTGCAGTAACACTAACAGGTTCTAGTAAATTTCCTCATTATTCCCTTCTATGTCAGTATGAGGCCACATAGGCCTATGCTTGATAAGTGCACTGGTATCTAAGTTAGATCTGTACTTGATAAGTGCACTGGTATCTAAGTTAGATCTGTACTTGATAAGTGCACTGGTATCTAAGTTAGATCTGTACTTGATAAGTGCACTGGTATCTAAGTTAGATCTGTAGATAAGTGCACGGGATCTAAGTTAGATCTGTACTTGATAAGTGCACTGGTATCTAAGTTAGATCTGTACTTGATAAGTGCACTGGTATCTAAGTTAGATCTGTACTTGATAAGTGCACTGGTATCTAAGTTAGATCTGTACTTGATAAGTGCACTGGTATCTAAGTTAGATCTGTACTTGATAAGTGCACTGGTATCTAAGTTAGATCTGTACTTGATAAGTGCACTGGTATCTAAGTTAGATCTGTACTTGATAAGTGCACTGGTATCTAAGTTAGATCTGTACTTGATAAGTGCACTGGTATCTAAGTTAGATCTGTAGAGTCAAATATAGATAATTGCTTTGGTTTTGAAAATTCACTGTTTTCATCGGACTCTGCAGTCTTAATTAAAGTTGAATAATCCAATGAAAGCATAAACAAAGTAGTGTAATGGCACTTACTTACCCCCCTCTGCCTTAACACAAAGTAGTGTAATGGCACTGACTTACCCCCCTCTGCTTTAACACAATGTAGCGTAATGGCACTGACTTACCCCACCCTCTGCCTTAACACAACATAGCGTAATGGCACTGACTTACCCCCCTCTGCCTTAACACAAAGTGGTAATGCACTGACTTACCCCACTCTGCTTTAACACAACTAGCATAATGGCAAATACCCCCCTCTGCCTTAACACAAACATAGCGTAATGGCAACACTGACTTACCCCCCCCTGCCTTAACACAATGTAACGTAATGCACTGAACTTCTAACCTTACCCCCCACTGCCATAACACAACATACGAATGGCACTGACCTTAACCCCCCCTGCCATAACACAATACCATAATAGCACTGACTTACCCCTCCGCTTTAACAAACGATAATGGCACTACTTACCCCCTCTGCCTTAACCACAAACAGTGTATGCACTTACACCACCCACTTCCCTAACACAACGCAAAATGGCACTGACTTACCCACCCCCCCCCCCCCCCCCGCCTAAACACAACGTACGTAATGGCACTGATTAAACCCCCCCCTCCGCCTTAACACAACGTAGTGTAATGGCACTGACTTACCCCCTCTGCCTTAACACAACGTAGTGTAATGGCACTGACTTACCCCCCCCCCCTCCGCCTTAAAACACAACTTAGCTAATGGCACTGTCTTACCCCCCTCTGCCAAATTAACACAACGTAGTGTAATTGGCACTGACTTACCCCCCCTCTGCCTAAACACAACGTAGTGTAATGGCACGACTTAACCCCCCTCCGCCTTAACACAATGTAGCATAATGCACTGACTTACCCCCCTCTGCTTAACACAACGTAGTGTAATGGCACTGACTTACCCCCCTCTGCCTTAACACAACGTAGTGTAATGGCACTGACTTACCCCCCTCTGCCTTAACACAATGTAGCGTAATGGCACTGACTTACCCCCCTCTGCCTTAACACAACGTAGCGTAATGGCACTGAGTTAGCCCCCTCTGCCTTAACACAATGTAGCTAAATGGCACTCCCTTACCCCCCCCCCCCCTCTGCCTTAAACAAACGTACGTAATGGCATTGACTTACCCACCTCTGCCTTAACACAATGTAGCATAATGGGCACTGACTTAACCCCCCTCTGCCTTAAACACAAGTAGCGTAATGGCACTGACTTACCCCCCTCTCTGCCGTAACACAACATAGCGTAATGGCTCTGACTTACCTCCCTCTGCCTTAACAAATAGTAAATGGCACTGACTTACCCCCCTCTGCCTTAACACAATGTAGCATAATGGCACTGACTTACCCCCCTCTGCCTTAACACAACGTAGCGTAATGGCACTGACTTACCCCCCTCTGCCTTAACACAACGTAGCGTAATGGCACTGACTTACCCCCCTCTGCCTTAACACAACGTAGTGTAATGGCACTGACTTACCCCCCTCTGCCTTAACACGACGTGGAAAGCACAAGTAAGGAACTCACCTGAAAATACAAAGAAGAACATGGTCAGTGAAAAAAACACCACTGCATCATCACATCTGTATAAATGCTGCCATGATTATAAATATTACATAAGTGGAGTGAGCGCGAGGTTTCGACATAGCACTCACCACATACATTAAAGCTGCATAGTCCGATGAAGCATCAAATTTTCAAAACCAACGCCATTATCTAGATTGTATTCTACATATCTAACTTAGATACCTCTGCACTTATTAAACATATGTTGCCATGTAGAAGGGAATACTGTTACTATAAAAGCCTATGGTGTCAGCACGCCAAAACTTAATTCTACAGGTTTCCACTTCAAATGTCTAAAAAGTTAAGCATTTAAAAGAAAAGTACTTCAAACTAAAGTAAGGTAGATTACAACAATAGATTTAATATATTGATCTCAGAAAAATGACAGAAACTCAAAACCATCGGACTATGCAACATTACTGCAAACCAGGTTACATCAATGATATTACTATATTAGCATATAGTATAATCTTTGATTACATTTACAGTGCATACAACACAAGGCGCTGACTTCAGCTGGGCTTTTCTTGCGTAGATTTTTCTCTCTCTACAGCATAGCATGAATTTAGCAATGTGGCATATCAGGGGTAGTATACTAATAACATTCCACATAATATAGCTGTCTGTACTTATCCAGATTTACTTAGAAAATAATTTGACGCGTGCGAAGCGATAAGAAGTACGAACAACCTACTCTATATTATAATCTTTGATTACAGCGCATACAACACAAGGTTCTACCCAGACTTCAGCGGGGCTTATTTTTCTGTAGATTTTTCTCTCTCTACAGCATAGCATGAATTTAGCAATGTGGCATAGCAGGGGTAGTATACTAATAACATTTCCACATAATATAGCTGTCTGTACTTATCCAGATTTACTTAGAAAATAATTTGACGCGTGCGAAGCGATAAGAAGTACTAACAACCACCCACAGAGGTAACTACTGCGGCTGTTCTACTTATTCACTGCTGTGCGACAACCTTTGTATTCATGATATTAATACAGTGAATTTAACCCCCCAAAAAAGAGATAGACAAAAATAAACACCAACAATTTACATAATGAAATTGCGGCCCTGGATCTGACGAAACGGGCCTGATTTGATTACAGTAGAGCTTCCCAATATACAGGCGAAGTGTGGCTGCATAGGGGGGGGGGGTGGTTATGTCCTGGCAACAACTGAGGTAATATCACAACTTGCTGGCCCACTGGAATACGGTGCCACCAGTGCCAGTGCACTTTCCACCAGTGCTATAACCAATCCCTGTCCTTTCCGTATCTTAGTAATAACCGAGGTAACGACTAAAACTACCCTATAGAAAAAATGTTGGAAGGCTAGGTTATGGACCTAACCATATGAATCTCAACTGTCTTCTGGTTACAGAAAGAGAGGGCGCCCTCGTCTCCGGTTCAAGGATACCATCAAGAGAAACCTGAAGCTGAGAGACATTAAGACCAACTCATGGACGCAACTCTCACAGCAGAGAGCTAAATGGAGAGCGGCAGTCAAGTAATGAAAGTCATTGATTTGACTCGACCTGGAACCGAACTCCCGACCTTCCTCACGCGAGTCCTGCGCTCTAGCGATTAGGCCACCGCGCCCGGTTCCTATACGAGCAGAGGGGGGCGGTATCTATGTAACACGATGGTGATAAACATCAGGAGCTCCGCATCAACACGTCAATTGTGTGACGGTTATGTCACATGCACAGACACCGGGTGTGGTTCACTATATCTCCTACAGAACCTCCCCTGCTAGGGCCCCATTAAATAACAATTCAGCCCCCGGCTTTGTCAATGACGGCACAGCTTTGTTATCTGACGGAAAACTAGAATGTAGGGGGGGGGGGGGGGGGGGGTGTTGACATAACCAAGTCGGCTTAAAGCTGCATAGTCCGATGAAGCATCAATTTTTCAAAATCAAAACAATCATCTTTATTTGATTCAACATATCTAACCTAGATACTGGTGCACTTATTAAACATTTATCGCCACACGGAGGGTATACTGAGGCAATTTAATAGAACCTGGTACTGCAAAAGTCTATGGTGTCAGAGTTTTGGCGTGCTTGCCAAAATTAATTTAGCATGTTTGCACTTCAAATATCTCAAAAGTTAGCCATTTAAAATAACAGCTACTTCAAACTAAAACAAGGTACATTATAACGATCAATCTAATATATTTATCTCAGAAAATGACCGAAACTCAAAACCATCGAACTATGCAACTTTAAATAGTCACCAAAATAGAGCTGTGTTGGAGATGTCTTAGCGTTATAACAGTGTGTATATTATATTATTTATTATATGCCTATTCTCGTGGGTTAATGCCCATGTGTTGGCTAACACCCACCCCCCACTTGGCCAATATTTTGTAAACGCCCATGTGTGGGTAAATCCCCCCCCCCCCCCTCCACTCCAGTGGAATTTAAACTCCCAAGGCGTTAACCCGCGAGAACACGGTAGATTATATAATATAATTACACTATTTTCATTATATATCATTGCTCACGGACACAGCTGACTCAGAGGCATGAGTGGGTTAATCAAGGCTTTTATTTGCGCGCTGCCCGCCCGGCGGCATGTACATTGACTGTGTATCATCGGGCAAGAAGCGAACGAGCGAAGGCCCCGATATATTGGGAAAATGAAATGTGATGAGGGCATATGAGTCATGTGAACGATTTAATAAACGAGTAATCAATTACGTTAAAGTACAATAGCAATAGTTAATGATAAAAATATGAGATAACAGTAGATGGTAAATTATCAGAAATGTGACATTTAAGTAGGTGTGATCTGTCAACTGCGCGTGTGTCAGTCGCTCATTAGATGGTATTCTTTAATTTTTAGTTTAAATGCTTGATTGGTTTTTGGTTTTGTGTGATTGTTGTGGCCACAATCAACTGCAGGTGTGGGTGGGTGGGTAAAATTGGATGTGGGAAGTGGTCAGTGCGGCCGTTTGGAGAAGACTGACCAGCTTCGGTGGCTCCGGAAGACCCCAGGATAGTGCCTGACCATGATGGCTGGCAGGAGTTGTTATATAGGCTGGAGGGGGGAAGATCGCTTCCCCCCCTCTCCCCCCCCCTCATCACTCACCCCCCCCCCCCCCCTCATCACTCACTCCCCCCCCCACCACCACCACCACAGTAGTGGCAGGGGGGAGGGCTTCGGCCTTGAGCCTGCCATGTCCAGCAATGACACCGAATGAGTGACCTCGCTCATTCAAGACAATTGACTATTATATGCCATAATATATATTATATTTATATTATTCGAATTCATAGTCAAGCCAATGACTTACAACATTTATACTTGATGTTACATAGCCTGGCGCTCGGCATTACTAGGATAGGACAAGTAGTGGGTTAACTCAGTATTAGGATCATGTGACTGAGTGACAAATCGAGTCATGGTGCCAGCGGCCTGGTCTCCCAGTGGGGCAGCACTATAAAGTGCACCATGATTGCACACACTGTCACAAGTCGGTGACTGTCCTGATATGATCTTAGATTGGTTGGAGTTTTATGTCCTGGAAACATCTAAGATCATATCAGGATGGTGATCTTAGATGTTTCCAGGATGTAAAACCCCAACAAATAACATAAATTGGCGCCATGTAGACTGCATCGTTAGTAGTCTCAAAGACCCTATAATACTAAGACGGCTCGCTCCCTATCTCGCCCATGGTAATGTAAATTTCGCAGTGCCACCTTGTGGTGGGTTTGATCAGCCCGGCTGCTGGTTGGTGTTTCACATGTAAACACATACAATTATATTATACATGAGATAGGTAAGTATGAATACACATCAATATGAAATTGCTATGAACAAATACACATCATCATCAGCATGATCATCAGCATCGCCATCATCACACATCTTTCACATTCATATATACATTTATACATATAATATAGCATCTGTTTAACCAAGAGAACAGCCAGTGCACCAAGTGGTGGGTTTGATCATTTTGATTACACAGTACAGGCTGAGTGAGCCGTTTTAGTATTTTAGGGTCTTTAGTAGTCTTACCGCAGACTGCCCACTGTAGGCAGTGGGGGTGGCAGTGTTGATTGCATTGTAGCTAGATGAATCACTTATCAACCAATAGCAGTAACACATACTCAACTATATTTATAGGCGCAGCAGAGCCCAGTCTCTTGGCGAGGCACGGGCATGTTCCGCTAACACTTCACACACTCAATACAATGTTGCCCCCAAAAAATACAGTCGGTTGGCTCCTAATAGAAGGTGACATGGCAATACCGCTTAGTTGATTGGTTGTTGGAGTTTTACGTCCTGGTAACATCTAAGGTCATATCAGTATGGGTACCGATTTGTGACAGTGCACACTCATGGTGACTTTACAGTGCTGCCCCACTGGGAGACAAGGCCACCAGCACCATGACCTGATGTCTCGCTCATTCACATTATCCTGACACTGAGCCAACCAGTCCTTGCCCTATCCTAATAATGCTGAGTGCCTGGCTAGGAAGCGACAAGTCTCAATTTTGTAAGTGGGATATCAGGTCATGGTGTTGGCAGCCTTGTCTTCCAGTGGGGTAGTACTATAAAGACACCATGAGTGTGCACTGTCACAAGTCGGTACCCATCCTGCTATGACCTTAAATGTTGCTAGGATGTAAAACAATAACAAACAAACCGTAAATTGAATTGATAATCTCTTCTATGCAGCAATAAATGTTTAATGTATGCAAGAGATTGTAAGTGGGATCTCAGTAAAATCAAATCTGGGCAAGTGCTTTGGGTTTTGAAAATTGTATGCCATCATCAGATTACGTAACAACCCAGAATAACGAGAAAATCTAATTCTCTCTAAATAGAAACGTTCGGGGAGGGTGTACATTACTTCATTAGTTGATTAAGCAAGGAAAATTTCAATCGTGGACAATTGGTCTTCCCCATTCCACTGCTCCTTGCCCTATCCTAGTAATGCCGAGTGCCAGGCTAGGGAGCGACAAGTATAATTTTTTAAGTCACCTGGGGATTCAAATCCCAGACCTACAAAAATGGAGGCAGACGCTCAACTCATGCATAATTCACTCACGAGACACAACACGATGATACTATTTGGAACAGATTTATTATCTGAAACAATAATAATTACTCAATGAGCAGCAAGCGCGATGTGGCGACAGAGGCCTTCTTTCGTGACAAGTAATCAATCAGGACTATCTGGAGATAGTTAACGTTCATAGTATGCTTCAAGAGATATGCATGATGTCTCAGTACAGAAAATACAGTGTTAAGGTACGAGATAGTCTCTTGGAGAGTCAGATCTGGAATAAACATACGATCATTGTCTAACAGAATAATAAGCAGAGTAATAAGCAGAACCCACACATCGGCAGCGCTCAACCCTTCGATGAGGGTGGGAGGGTGGGAAAATCGATAGGTCTTAGTCCAGCGGCAGTCGGGCCAGCAGTGAGCTTATCACCGGTGACTGATACGCCGCCCTGGTGTCTCGCGAGTGAATTAGGAATGTAAAGGGGCTGTCACATTACGGCGTATGGCGGGAGCGTATTGAAAACCTACGTACGCCGTGCTGGTGCCACTTTCGGGTGTGTTTGAGCGTATGGGGGACCTATGAGGAGCGTACGAGGAGCGTATGAGGAGCGTATGGGAGCGTATGGGAGCGTGCTGTGACATTTTTTGACATTATGGGCCATACGCCCTCATAGGTCGTGTTTTTTTGAGCATGCACAAAAAAAATTGGACGGACGAATTTATGAAAGCGTATGGCGGCGTATGCCTCATACGCTTCACATACGCCGGCATGTTGCGGCACTGGCGGCGTATGAGTAGCATATGAGTAGCGTATGAGTAGCGTATGAGTAGCGTATGCGGCGTATGCCGACGTATATGACGTAATGCCGCTACGTCGCCATACGCTCCCACCATACGCCGTAATGTGACAGGGCCTTTAGCTAGCCAACATTACCATTGGCATTTTAATGTCTAGTACGCTCAGAGAGAGAAAACATAGTCGCACATTAGGTAACTGAGACTGGTAGATGAAAGGTTTGTGTCGACCTTCTTTGTGTGAGTGCGGAGCGAACGGCGGATATCCGAGTCTCCCAAAGGTCATGACCTTTTCTGATTGAGCCAATATCGCCCCATAGCCCGCATATAATGGTGGACTCAGGGGGATGTATCTGTCACTGATTGTCCTGCCATGTCCTTGCACACAAAAACCTGCGCCTCGTAAGAAGCACCAACAACGCCAGATGTCGACACACGAGAAAGAGAGAGAGAGAGAGAGGGGGAGAAGAGAGAGGAGAGGGGGGAGAGGGAGAGAGAGGGGGGGGGGAGGAGATGGAGAGTGTGGGGGGTGGGGAAAGGAGAGGGGAAGTGGAGGTATGGATGTAGAGGGAGAGGCAGAGAGGGATGGGGAGGGGGAGAGAGGAGAGGGAGGGAGGGAGAGGGTGGGGGAGAGTAGAGATAGGGAGGAGAGAGGAGGGGGAAAGCGACGAAAGGGGGATAGAGGGAGAGAGGGAGAGGGGGAGGGGGGACGGAGGGGGAGAGAGGGAGAGGGGAAAGAGGGAAGAGGGGCAGAGAGAATGTGTGTATGTGTGAGAGAGCCTGTGAGTGCACGGGAGAAAGTGTGAGAGAGGTACTCAGATAGGGTCTGTGGGTTTAGATGTGAGAGAGATAGACAATGTTTTGTTTGTTTGTTGTCTTACGTCCTAGAAACATCTAAGGTCATATCAGGACGTGTACCGACTTGTGACAGTACGCACTCATGGCGACTTTATAGTGCTGCCCCACTGGGAAATCAGGCTGCCAGCACCATGACCTGATATCCCACTCAGTCACATTACCCTGACACTGAGCGAACCAGTCCTTGCCATATCCTAGTAATGCTGAGCACCAGGCTAGGAAGCAACAAGTATAAATTTTTAAGTCATTGGTTTGACTCGACCAGGGTTCGAACACACACACTCATGGGATAGTTTCAGAAGTGTTTTTGTTTGCTGACGACGCCAAGGTATACAGAGAAATAACAGGGGAGGCAAATATATAATCACACTTCAGTCTGATGTAGACAGACTACAGGACTGGTTAAATCAATGGCTGCTAAGGTTCTATCTTGATAAATGTAGTGTAATGACAGTGAGCAGACAGGCAGAACATGAGCAGAGGACATACTATTAAGAAAAAGGTAGGAGAAGCTGAAAAATCTCATATCTTGAGTACAGTGGAGAGGGAGAAGGACATTGGTATAACAGTAGATATGAAGCTAAATTTTTAGCAGCACATAAATGACAAGGTAAACAAAGCAACCCAAAGAGAGAGGTAGATAGAGGGAGAGAGGACGGGGTCAGTGAGAAGGTCATTTATATATGTGGATTTAGAAAATTTCCGATTGTTATTTAAGGCCATCGTGAGACCACAATTGGAGTATATAAATGCAGGCTGGAGCCCCACAAGGAAAAAAGACATAACCATGATAGAGAATGTTCAACGAAGAGCTACTAGAATGGTACCAGGTTTAAAGGATCTCAGTTATCCAGAGCGGTTAAAATGTCTCAAACTCCCAACTTTGGCTTACCACCGCTTACATGGGGACATGATTGAAACATTCAAAATCATACGAGGGGTGTATGATTCAGCAGCTTCTCCAGTAATGTCCATGGCAGGACCGAACCAAAGACCAACTCGGGGATATCCATACAAGCTTTACAAGAGAAAGACAAGAACCCACTGCAGGCAACTATTGTTTACTGAAAGAGTTACCAATGTGTGGAACAGCCTCCCAAGTTATATTGTGTAGGCTCTAAGTATTAAGGCATTTGAACGAAGGATTGACAGATACTGGGGGGGATCAAGATATTGTATATAATTATGAGGCGGCCCTGAGCTTGGGCCACTTATACCGGGCTGGAAATGACATCTCTCCAAATTCATCAGACAATGATCTGGATATACAGGTCTAATGACCTTTGTCCAGTAAAGACCTCAGTAAACCTAAGTAAGTAAATTAATGTCGAGTGCCATAATCAACAGAGCGTGACCATAGAAGCTCACTGCCTGGATTTGGTGAAAATACCTTCCAGAAAATAATTAGTTTCAATATTCACACACGATGAATACATTTGCGACTACGTTAGTTGGTTGTTGGAGTTTTATGTCTGGCAACATCTAAGGTTGGTTGGCTGGTTGTTGGAGTTTTACGTCCTGGCAACATCTAAGGTCATATCAAGACGCTCAGTCAGCTTGGCACATATTTAATATATTAGCTTGTTTTGCTTTCAGTGGCAAATGACGTAATATTACGTCAAACAAAGCAAGTAAACAGACAGAATGGAGTCGAAGGTGGGGCAATTTAGGTAAGATTCTAGCAGGGTCTTTGGTGTTTTTTTTGTTTGGTGTTTTTTTTAAGCTTACAGTGATTTGTGTTTACAGTCAGACCTTATATCGGTTATTAATCGGGCCAGGGCGGAGTACTTTAACTAGGCTCAGGAGTGATACAGGCCTATTCATTTTAACACAAATGGAGTTCCGATTGCGTGTTACTTTGATGGTGTGTGGTTGGTGAGGTGTTAGTACAAGGGGACTGGCCGCCGGGCGGGAATTGCTCTGAGTCTGAGTGATAGGTCTGCGCGTTCCCATGTGCACGATCTATATGTACACGGGTCGAAAGGCATAACCCAGGCCAGACCCACACAGGAGTCACCCACTGCCACACTGCTACAACTCACACTGCCACACTGCTGCAACTCTCACTGCCACAAGTCACACTACCACACTGCCGCACTGCTGCAACTCTCACTGCCACAACTCACACTACCACAACTCTCACTGTCACACTGCTGCAACTCTCACTGCCACAACTCATACTACCACACTGCTGCAACTCACACTGCCACAACTCACACTACCACACTGCCACACTGCTGCAACTCACACTGCCGCACTGCTGCAACTCTCACTGCCACAACTCACACTACCACACTGCCACACTGCTGCAACTCACACTGACACACTGCTGCAACTCACACTGCCACAACTCACACTACCACACTGCTGCAACTCACACTGCCACAACTCACACTACCATACTGCTGTAACTCACACTGCCACACTGCTGCAACTCACACTGCTACAACTCACACTACCACACTGCCACACTGCCGCAACTCACACTGCCGCACTGCTGCACCTCACACTGCCACAACTCTCATTGCCACAACTCACCCTACCACACTGCTGCAACTCACGCTGCTGCACTGCTGTAACTCACATTGATGCAACTCACATTGCTGTGACTCGCACTACTGCTACTCACACTACCGCACCTCACACTGCCACTACTCACACTGCTGCAACTCACACTACCACAACTCACACTGCTGCAATTCACACTGCTGCTACTCACACTGCCACAACCCACACTGCTGCAACTCACACCACCGCAACTCACACCGCCGCAACTCACACTGCCACAGGGTCAGAACTCACATTGCCACAACGTACACTGCCACAACGTACACTGCCATAACTCACACTGCCACACTGCCGGAACTACTCACACTGCCGGACTCACACTGCCATACTGCTGGAACTCACACTGCTACACAGCCATAACTCATACTGCCACAACTCACAATGCCACAACTCACACTGCCACATGACCAGAACTCACACTGTAGAAACTCAGTGCCATAACTCACACTGTCACAACTCACACTCTACAACATGGCCACAACTCACACTGCCACAACTCACGCTGCCACACACACCCTACCCTCTATTTCATGCTGTTGCTTCCCTTATTATGGCGCTTCTCGATTCATTAGAGCTCCCCCTTCTCAGGACCCAACATACACGAGTCCTCGAGTCTGCCCCCCACCCCCTGCCCAGATAGTACTCTTCTCCGCTGGTGCCTGTCACCCTCGCACCCCCGAGACACACACAGCTAACACTGTAATAGTACAGAACCTCTGCCACAACGCCCCATTAAGTTCCTGTCACACTATGGCGGACTGAGCAACAGACAGAACCGGACAAAGAATATTCTAGTCCGGTGTTATTCGGACTTCAAATGTATTGATTATGTAATGGATGGGTAACGGACGGGTAAAGGACGGTAACGGTTGATAACGTATCTAATGATCAACAGACAATTCAGAATACAAAAGAACTATAACGAATGGCAACGGACGTGTAATGGATATGTAATGGACGGGAACGGACAGGAACAGATGTGGAACAGACGGTAACGGATAATAACCACATAGGTCAGTACGGCGCAATCCGTTACAAGTTTTGTGCATACTCAAAACTTGTAACGGATCGGGCCGGGTATCAACGGATATGCAACTGACACAAACCGGGCTTTGCCGGAAATCAACGGACTTTGTTCGGTTTCTTTTCGTTTCCCCAATCCGGTGATGTGTGACAGAGCCTTAACGAACCGCCGTCATATCCGCCTGCTCGCCCGCCTGCCCGCCCTGCTCGCCCGTCCGCATGTCGCCTGCCTGCCTGCCTGCCTGCCTGCCTGCCTGCCTGCCTGCCTGCCTGCCTGCCTGCCTGCCTGCCTGCCTGCCTGCCTGCCCGCCTGCCTTCCCACAGTTCTCTTAACTCAAGGCTGTTTCCTGTGGAAAGTTTGTTTGTTTGTTTGTTTGTTTGTTTAGGTTTTACATCCTGGCAACATCTAAGGTCATATCAGGATGAGTACCGATTTGTTTGTTTGTTGGGGTTTCATGTCCTAGCAACATCTAAGGTTATATCAAGATTGGTACTGACTTGTGACAGTGCACACTCATGGTGGCTTTATAGTGTTGCCCCACGAGGAGACCACCCGCCAACACTATGATATAATATCCCCCATAGTCACATTATCCTGATGCTCAGCAAATCAGACCTTACCCTACTCTAGTAATGTAGAGCGCTAGGCTAGGTAGCGACAAGTGTCAATTTAAAGCTATAGGTGTGACTCGGCTGGGATTTAAAGCCCCGACCTTCCGCATGGGAAGCCTGCACTCTTACCGATTCGGCCATTGCGTCCGGTCGGTGTTTATGTGACTCTGTTCTTCTCACGTACATCACGATAGTGAACCTCAAGTAAACTATGTCAATGAAAGTGTCACGTGACTGGATTTACCTCAAATACGTCACATCAGTAAGGCTTACGTTGATGGAAGTGTCATGTGACTGGATTCACCTGAAATATGTCACATCAGTGAGGCTTACGTCAATGGAAGTATCATGTTACTGAATTCACCTCAAATACGTCACATCAGTAAGGCTTACGTCGATGGAAGTGTCATGTGACTGGATTCACCTCAAATATGTCACATCAGTGACGCTTATGTCAATGAAAGTGTCATGTTACTGAATTCACCTCAAATACGTCACATCAGTAAGGCTTACGTCGATGGAAGTGTCATGTGACTGGATTCACCTCAAATATGCCACATCAGTGAGGCTTACGTCAATGGAAGTATCACATGACTGGATTCACCTCAAATATGTCACATCAGTGAGGCTTACGTCAATGGAAGTATCACATGATTGGATTCACCTCAAATATGTCACATCAGTGAGGCTTACGTCAATGGAAGTATCACATGACTGGATTCACCTCAAATACATCACATCAGTGAGGCTTACGTCAATGGAAGTATCACATGACTGGATTCACCTCAAATACGTCACATCAGTGAGGCTTACGTCAATGGAAGTATCACATGACTGGATTCACCTCAAATATGTCACATCAGTGAGGCTTACGTCAATGGAAGTATCACATGACTGGATTCACCTCAAATATGTCACATCAGTGAGGCTTACGTCAATGGAAGTATCACATGACTGGATTCACCTCAAATACGTCACATCAGTGAGGCTTACGTCAATGAAAGTGTCACATGAGTGGATTCACCTCAAATACATCAGTCACATCACTGAGTCTTATGTCAATGAAAGGATCAAGTTACTCTTCTCACGGATGTCACGTCAGTAAGCCTTACATAGTAGAAGGTGTGGACGTGACCCTCTTCTCACATAGGTCACGTGTCACGTCAGTGAGCCTCACGTGATAGGTGCTCACGTGACTTGGTTCTACTCATTTATCCCAGCAATTCTCTCGCATTCGCAGCTAAATCAACACACCATTTGCAAGACGACGTTGTTGGTTTTTTTGTGGTTTTGTGATTTTTGTTTTTCAATTTAACCGTGAAACAGTTTGCGTTTCGTTTGAGCAAATGAATCAGTTTAGTTTACGCGCTGATGGTCTATAAATAGCAACACGGGCGCAGTGGCCCTTTCGGTAGATCCGGAGTTCGAGTCAAATCAATGACTTATCAAATTGATACTTGTCACTCCCTAGCTTGGTGTTTAGCATTAATATGATAGGGCAAGGACTGGTTAGCTCAGTGCCAGGATAATGTGACTGAGTGGGATATCGAGTCATGGTGCCACCGGCCTGGTCTCCCTGTGGGGCAGCACTATAAAGTCACCATGAGTGCGCTCTGTCACAAGTTGATACTGTCCTGATATGACCTTAGATGTTGCTAGGACCCAAAGCAACAACAAACAAACATTAAAATCGGGATCCGAAAGTGTGATGCCAATGAAAACTCGTCTGCGTGTTCTTTATTTATTTTGTTTCTTCTTTTTTTAACCTTGAAATAGTTTACCTTTAGTTTTAGCAAATGAATCGGTTTAGTTTACACACTGGCGATCTATAAATAGCAACACCCTCTTAGTCATGACCCTATTCGGTGTTCAAATATCATAAGAGGACTTGTAAAGTCTTCAGTGTTTGCAAAGTGAGTGGTTGGGTAATAATACTAATAATGTGTTACCGTTATTTTTTTAATATTTTTTTTTTATTGAGGCGGTATTTATACTGTCCATAGCATATAAGCCCCAGGTACCCAGGCTTGTTTTCAATGCTGGCCAATTGTTGTAGTGTTTGTGTTATCTTACCACACAGCAGCTGCTGATAAGTTATTTGATTGCCTGCATTTCAGTAGCAGATAGATAATTGGTTGGTATGGTTAGTAGCCTATGTTAGTTTTTTTGGATTTTCTTGGCATATATGTATTTTATTTTGTTCTACTCTTATTACTAGACTAGCCTACTCCTATTTACATATCATAGGCTTGTACGTAGCTGTGTGGTGTGTTATCTGGCTATTCTTGGCATGGTTACCTTCCATTGGGCATCCTGCTGGTGGGCCGTGACATATCACATGCCCCTTTGCAGTGCAGCTTAGTGGGGGTTTCCTAGCCTAATTTGCACAGATATTTTTTGTAAGTTTTTAGGTCAGGAATTTGTCGTTCCTTTACCGTTTGGGCATCCCACACCTTGGCAGCCATTTCCAGCGTGCTTCTCTCATGAGCTTTTATTTGGCTTCTGGTCTGCTTCAGTAGTGGCGCATTATTTGCTCTAGTAGCCCTTTGCGGTTTTGTTCGGAGTTTATTGTTTTGACTATAGCTATATGCTAGTGTTTTCAAATGAATTATTCTCATATTTTCTAGTAATTTCACTTTTGTTCTTTTGTGTATGTCATAGGTGGGGTGCATGCCATGATTTGAACAAAAGGGGCTTTGTACTAACTGTACGCCGAGCAACAGGCAAAACAATCTATCACAAACCAGATTGGCTAGCATATTGCTTGATGGGGTTTGACCTCCTGGCAGCGTTTAAAATCATATCAGGATGTGCACCGACCTGTGACAATGCTGTCCCACTGGGAGACCAGGCCGCCAGCACCATGATCTGGTAGCCCACTCAGTCACATTATCCTGATACTGAGCCAACCAGTCATTGTTCTAGCTTAGCAATGCAGAGGTCATAGTGTGGGCGATCTGGTCTCCCAGTTGGGACAGCACTATAAAGTCACCACAAGTGTGCACTGTCACAAGTCGGTACCCGTCCTGATATGACCTTAAATGTGGCTAGGATGTAAAACTCTAACATAAACAAAAAGCTAATACAAGTAACCACCATTCCATCTAAAAACCACACTCACTAACTCAGTGCCTAATCTCGTCAGGCCAAACCAATGACTTTAAAATGTATACTTATCGCTTCTTACGCTAGCCAGGCATATTAGGATATAGATAAAAGATTCACCCCGTACTTACAATACAGGGGTGAACGACAACGTAGTCTAAATACGGGCGAAAATAGCTTTAGTATGGAACAGGAAGTGGTATGCCTGGCACCAGTGTCAAATGGTTACTTATATTAACACAGAGTTGGTGAAATGGGAGAGAATGCAAAAAGACAAGATGGCGGCCAGAGAATGCCGTCGATTTCACTTTTAAATTGCATTAAAGTATATGTTTTATTATATTTTCCAACTCAAAAGTAGCGGGTAAATATGAAGACGTACATAAAGAATATATTGTGCTTCTTAAATTAAGAATCTACCAGCTCAGTTAATTAACCCAGCATGTCGAAATTCTTCGCCAGCTTTTCTAATGGGTTGGTTTTCACCCCTGGACTGGAAGTATGGGGTGAATCTTTTATCTAATTAGGATAGGGCTGATTGGCTCAGTGTCAGGATAATGTGACTGAGTGGGATATCAAGGCATGGTGCTGGCAGCCTGGTCTCCCAGTGGCGCAACACTATAAAGTCGCCATCAGTGCGCACTGTCACAAGTAAGCACCCTTCCTGATATGACCTTAGATGTAACTAGGACGTACAACTCCAACAAAAACAAAAAGGTATTCCAGCAACCACTATTCCACCTAGAAAACAGATTCACTGCCCAAACCAGCCAGTTAGCCTGGCACCCGATACAACAATTACCTGATAATAACCACCAAATCGGTCACCACAAAGTAACACGACACCACCGCGTGGAAACCTGCCCCCCCCCCCCCCTCGGGCACTAATAGCCTTTACACGCTTTATTCACACGTCATCGAAAACGAGGCTTCATCTAGTCCAGGGTTGAAAGTGGTCTCGGACAAAAAAACGCGGAAATCCGACCGAGAACCAACGGTGATTTTCCGCGAAAAAGCGGATTTTCGCCCATAGGATTAGCATTGTCAGCGAATCGCAGGAAATGCCCATAAAATCAGGCCTCAAATGTCTTTGTTGTGACTATATTTATTAGCGCCCATAACTAACCCTTCCATGCCGGTTCCTGCGACAAAAGGTGAACCTTCCAGGGTGTTATGTTCTAACAGCATATTAGCTTATAGAAGAAAATATCGGAAATCCGCGGAAACGCGGAGATTTTTTCCAGCCCTGCCACTGCGCACTATGGATAACTGGAATGATGGAATTTGTATCGGTGAGGAAATGAGGGGACGAATAAATATTACACGCTGGAACCAACTAGAGCGACTACCGCCAATATTATCTTAAATAAGAGGTAGTGTTACCAATTTAATCACATCCAACGAAATTGTAACTGTAAATGTAACAAGGGATTTAATGCGATGTAAGGCAACACTGCAATCAGCATCAATTAAAAAAAAAATTGTTTAACCATTTTGCCGATGCCATGCAAGTCCTGTTTGTGTTCGCGCGCCCGCGCGTGTGTGTGTTTATGTGTGTGTGTGTGTGTGTGTGTGTGTGTGTGTTCCGTGTCTGTGTTGCGTGTGTGTGTGCGCGTTGCGCGTGTGTGTGTGCGTTGCGCGCGTGTGTGTGCTTGTGTGTGTGTGTGTTGCGTGTGTGTGTGCGTTGCACGCGTGTGTGTGCGTTGCACGCGTGTGTGTGCGTTGCGCGTGTGTGTGTGTGTTGGGTGTTGCGTGTGTGTGAGTATATATGTGTGTGTGCTTAGTTCGTATGAATAAGGTCTGTTCAACCCAGGAGCTCGACCCTTGCCACACTACAGGTAACCCCCTCCCTCCTTCCCTTCTCGCCATTTTGATTTTCATTCGAATCGGGTTAGACATCGATTTGAACCCATACTTTATGCCATTCCGAGAGTAGCGTGCTAACCACTACAATACCTAGGCTACCTGATGCAATCACCCTATCTACATCAACCTACGTGGCTTCTTGCATGTCAGACCAGGGGCCATATGCAGGAGTCAGTGTTAGCGGGGTTTGGCGTTAGAACGTGTTACCGTTTAGCTATCACCGATGTCGGGAACTGTGTCAAGGCGTATGCAGGAGCACGTAACACTTTCATTACAGCTAAACGTGAATATATTTATAGATTTGGGAAATCCCTCTGCGTCTCTACCCATATATTAGGTTTAAATATATTAAATGCCATCATATTTAACAGAATTAGATACGCAATAAGTGAAATTTGATGAAATTAACCCTAAATTCGAAGCAATATTAATGCTGCCGCCGTAACAGCGGCGATATTAATATTTATATTTTCGAATCAACGAGCGTAAAGTAAACAAATTGCGAATACATTGCCACCAATGCGTCGACGTCGGCCAGTATGGATGTCGACGTCAACGCGGCGGTGGCGACGGCGGCGATTTGTTTACTTTACATTCGTCGATTTGACACTATTAATATCGCCGCCAATGCGGCGGTAGCGTTAATCTGGGTTCGCTTTTATGGTTAAATTGATAAAATTTCACTTATTGCGTATTTAATTCTGTTAAATATGATAGCATTGAATAGATTTGATCACAACCTTATGCTAACACCGCCCTTAAACGTCATATGAAACGGGGTTAGTGTCGCAGACCTTAAACACGCAGTGTTAGGTCTATCACTGACTCGTGCATACCGACTTTTCGGCGCTAAACCAGAAATCTCCTCTAAACGCGTTTTGGCTCGGTAACACCGACTCCTGCATATGGCCCCAGATGGGATGGACGAATGAGTTGAACGTCCGCCTCCTATTTTGGGAGATCGTGGGATTCGAACCCACGGATTCGAACCCTGGTCGAATCAAACCAATGACTTAAAAAGTGATACTTGTCGCTTCCTAGCCTGGTGCTCTGCATTATTAGGATAGGGCAAGAACTGGTTGGCTCAGTGTCAGGATAATATGACTGAGTGGGAATCTGGGATATCAGGTCATGGTGCTGGTGGCCTGGTCTCCCAGCCCCAGTCGGGCAGCATTATAAAGTCGCCATGAGTGTGCACTGTTACAAGTCGGTACACATCCTGATATGACCTTAGATCTTGCCAGGACGTAAAACTCCAACAGCCAACCAATCTTGATTGAGGTCAGTGCAGACTACAATAATAATAATAATAATAATAATAATATAAATATCACTTTGTTGCCAGATTGTGCGTATCAGTAATACAACGAGACAATAATACATTCATTCGGATATGATTTGATATCGATTTTGTATTTCTTGAGGGTTCACGTCCAAGGGTTGGAAGTGAACCCTATATGAGGTGGTACAGTCCAAGAGCCTTTTTGAGGGCAGCTGGACTGTACCACCTCATATAGTTTACTAAATAGATTCTATCAATTATTAATAAAACTTTTCTTTTTCTATGGGAATTTGTTTCCCTTGACCACAAATATATGATTGTGAGCTTTCTAATTTAATGAGTGTCTATTGGCACATAATTGATTGTCTGCTTTTACATGTAAAAGCGATGGTTTGAACAAAAAACAAACATTTCTCGCCGTGAATATGGCCTATGCTGCCGACACGGCGTAAAGCAACCACCAATCAATCAATCAATCCAAGGGTTGGACTCAAGTCGATAGTCATGGGAGTTACCTGACATCATCATCATGAGCTTGTCAGAAAGAAATGTAAAAAAGCCATCAAGCCCAGGAAGCATCAGATTGAGGCCCAACGATCGCGTCTACCTGTAACGGGAAGCTTATAAAAGACTAACGTCCGGTACATGCGAGTTTGTCCCTCTCCCCGGATACTTAAAGTTGCATAGTCCGATGGTTTTGAGTTTCTGTCATTTTCTAAGATAAATATGTTAGGTTGGTCATTATAATATACCTTACTTTAGTTTTATTTGAAGTGCAAACGTGAAAAATTAATTTTGGCAAACTTGCCAAAACTCAAACACCATAGGCTGCGGCATAGGCTTCTGCAGTAACAGGTTCTATTAAATTGACTTAGTATTCCCTTCTATGTGGCGACAAATGTTTAATACGTGCAGGAGTATCTAAGTTAGATATGTAGAATCAAATCTAGATAATTGTTTTGGTTTTGAAAATTTGATGTTTAAGTAAAAAAAGAAAGAATGGGAAAAAGAGGTACTTTTCAGCCATCGTAAGCTGCAGTCGTCGGTGGGAGGGTGCAAGTTTTACAAATATATTAAGATAGAACTTTACGGATAATTACGCAGAAGAAGAAGCAGAAGAAGAAGAAAAAAGGAACAAAAAAAGGAAAAAGAAATAGAAGAAAAACGAAAGAGAAGAAGAAAAGAAAATGAAGAAAAATATAACAAATGAAGAAAAAGAAGAAAAGAGAAAGAAACGGAAGAAAATGGAGAAAGAGGAGAAAGGGAAGAAGAGGAAGAAAAGTAAGAAATGTTTGTTGTTTGTTTGTTGTTGTTTGTTTGTTGTTGTTTTACGTCCTAGCAACATCTAAGGTCATATCAGGACGGTTTAACTTTAACTGATCAATAGAATATTCGATAACAGATGGCGTGGTGCCAATTCTAAACAGTTCTAGAGAATTAAGCTTAAAGTGATAGTCGAGGGAGCTAACTATGCTCCTGGTTATCCATCACCCCCCCCCCCCCCACCAAGGACACGACGACGATTCCCAAATATTAGCGAACTGCTTGTAAAACTGTCCTTCTTATGACGGAGGGAGGATGGGGGGGGGGGGGGGGGGGGGGAGAGAAAGGGGGCTTATTGCGCTTTGAAGTAGGCGTAATCGTGCACGTCTCCGGATAATGAGGGAAGCAACGCCCAGACGTCACGTGACGCGATATTACCGACGCTGCGATTACACTTATCAGCGCCACGTAGCGCATTAGTGGTACATTACGCGATACATGCGCCGCAGATCCCTCAGCATGCTCAGAAGTGCAAGAAACGGCGAGTGGGAGGTTGTCGTCTGCTTTTATTGATGTTTCTCTCGATCAAGCGGCGCCAGTGTATTTAGAATGTTATCGCCCGCTGAAAGTGAACTTGATTATTTCGCGTCAGGAGACTAATGTGTGGATTCTATAAATAACGACACTTTCAGCCACTGTTTAGTTGAAACTCTGTAAAACCATGGATGTGTGAAGTCAGTGAGGTTGGTTGGTTGTTGGAGTTTTACGTCCCTGCAACATCTAAGGTCATATCAAGACAGATGCCGACTTGTAACAGTGCACTCATTATGACTTTATAGTGCTGCACCACTGGTAAATCAGGCCACTGGCACCATGGCCCGACTTCCCACTCAGTCACATTATCCAGACACTGAGCTAATCAGTCCGTGCCCTATCCTATTAATGCTGAGCACCAGGCTAGGAAGCGACAAGTATCAATTTTACAAGTCATTGGTTTGACTCGACGGGGAATTGAACTCCCGATCACCCACACGCAAGGCCTGCGCTTTACCGATTCGGCCACATTCACACACAGACACCATATTTAGCCAGGACGACGATTCAAAATTGTGTAATTATTTAGATCTAAGTGTTAAACGATTTGGGAATCTTGCTCACAGTTCTACTAAAGCTGCCCTGGGAATTCGTGCATTGAAATCAGCCTTCACAACTCTGTACGTACAGCCGGGACGTCCTCAGGCTGCGCACACTCTCAATTATGGCCCTGTCACATTACGACGCTTCTCACTGGCGTCCCGCCAACACGCAAAATAAGTTGTACACGTCAAGACACGTCCAACTTTTCGGCGGTTTGGGAAAAAGTTTGATGTCAGCGCAGCGTGTTAGTATCGCGCAGCCAACGTGTGTCGATGCGTGGGGAAAAAAAACAAAAAGAGGTTGGCGCGCCGTCCTGATATGACCTTAGATGTAGCTAGGACGTAAAACAACAAAGCAACAATTTGGCGCAACGTGTGGGAACGACTGTCACGTTATTCCAGCGCATCCAACGACTCTTGATGTGCGCCTAACGTCCCCGTAATGGTCGCACCCACACGTTGGCGCGCGTCGAAAGTTTTGTGCAAGCACAAAACTTTCGACGCGCCAGGACGCGCGCTGGCGTTCCTCGACGACCGTCGCTGTCAATCAAAGTGTACCGACACGCGCCTAACGCGCGCGTAATGCTTCCTAACGTCTCCCGACGTTTCGCCAAAAAGTGACACGTCGACGCGCGTTGGAGAGAAACGTCGTAATGTGACAGGGCTATAACAACAATAAAAATACCCGAAAACACTGCACCCGATGCTCTCCGCCATCATGGATCGAGTGGAACACAATCAGCCGACTGACGGCGACATATCCTCCAAGCGGCGACAGAAGATACTAAACACCGTGACGTCACACCGCTTGTTTCCCGTATGCAAATGAGGGCGCTAAAGCTTGACGTTGGGAGATTTCACCGGCGTGTGTGGTTAGGGTCATGGGTGGCGCCACCACCGAGTTAAATCTGAGTCATGATCTTGAGCCCCATTCACACGGGCAGAGTTTAGGCCGACTTAGATGAGGCGAACTAGATGAAGCGAACTAGGCGTGAAAGTGTGTCGTGTCCACACATCCAGTACTTAGGGCGGTTTAAGCCGGAAATCGATATCTGCGCATGAGCAAGTCCATACTAACCAGCGCCACTTTCGGTTAGTCGACTAGTCGACGTTGCCACGAGAGAGTGTGGGTTCGACCTAGATATGTATAGACTGAGTCATATTGTTTTGGAACGGTCAAAACTTCTGCTGGGCAGTGAAAACCTAAAAATAAATGATGGAAAAAATATCTGTGCACAGCTAGCTCTATCATAGACCAAATTATATAATATGCGTTTTTGATCGACCGGAAAGTCAACAAACTCAGGTCTCGAATGCGCATGCTTGTCATGAGCTTAGGCCGCCTCAACTAATCCGCTATCGTACACACAGGCAAGATAGGCCGATTTAAGCTAAATCGCTTCATCTATACTATCGTGTGAGGTGGTATAGATGAACCGATCTAGCTGAATCGATTCAGCCCTAAATCGCTTTAGCGTAGCGTCCACACGGCGAATGTGAAGCGAACTAGACAAGGCGATTTAGATGAAGCGTTTTAACTCACCAGTGTGAACGGGGCTTTTGACATCCGGTGGTAATTCACTAATTGCTAAATTCCGTTGCTTTTTGGGGCGTCAAATTTTCAGGACCACGATTCCCACGAACAGATTCTAATTGAAAAAATGTCTCGCCCACTGAAAGCAATTTCACGAGTGGGAAAACTGTCAACATTGACATTGAGTGACTGACACTGGGAAAGGCTCCACATTTCGTGGGAAAGGTTTTGAAGATGACTCTGAAACTAGGGTTTGCGTGTGACGTAGGCATCACACTACTCCTGCATCGCGGTTGGATAGAAGCGGTTCATTCTCCTATCAAGTGTATGTAAATAAAACAATAAGCACAAATCTATTCACTGCTACGACCTAATTCTGTTATTTAGAACCATGAAAATTAAATCGGGGGTTGAAATAATGTTATTTATGAGAATATCTTATTTAAAAAGTGAAATTTGGTTGAATTAAACCTAAAATCCAAGCGATATTAACGCCGCCGCCGCTTCCGCTTCGGCAGTGAAACGATGTACTTTCTATCCAACCATTATGGCCGACGAGGCACTGATCACGTGCTGCTAATCGTTTGACGCAAATCCTCAATTACACAACCTTGTGTGACTGTCAATCCCGACCTATATCACACAACATCCTGCTCATTCACAAGTCATAAGCCGTGTTCACACGGGAAAAGTTTACGTCGATTTATACAAGGCGGATAATATGAACCGAATTAGTGTCGCGTTCACACGGGCAGTACTTGGGCCGGAAATCGATATCAGCGCATGAGCAAGTCCATACTAAACAGCGCCAGTTTCGGTTAGTCGACGTCGGCACGAGAGAGTGTGGGTTCGACCTAGATATGTATAGACTGAATCATATTGTTTTGGAAGGGTCAAAACTTCTGCTGGGCAGTGAAAACCTAAAAATAAATGATGAAAAAAATATATGTGCACCTCTAGCAGGTTCATAGATCAAATTATATTATATAGTGTGACGTGCTTAATCCGCCTCAAGTAAGTCGGTTGCGTTCACACGGGCGATATAAGTCGCATCATAAAATTTGGTTCATATAAACCACCTACTTAGGTGGTTTATAAAATCCGAATTATATGAGTCGATTCAGGCTTAAACCGCCTCAGCCGCGCGTTCACACGCGAAATGTGAGCCGAACTATACAAGTCAATTTTTATGATTCGAATTAACTGCCCCGTGTGAACACGGCTATAGTTAGTAATACTAAAAAATAGCAATAGATTGTTTGTTTGTTAGAGTTTTACAAAGGTCATACCAGGACGGGTACCGACTTGTGACACTGTGCACTCATGGCGACTTTATAGTGCTGCCCCACTGGGAGACCAGGCCACTGGCACCATGAAGCAATTTCCAACTCAGTAACATTATCCTGATACTGAGCTAACCAATCCTTGCCGTATCCTAGTATTAGTAATACTGAGCACCAGGCTAGGTAGTGACAAGTATCAATTTTTAAGTCATTGGTTTGACTCGACTGATATTTGAAATCATGACCTCCCGCACAGAAAGCCTGTGCTCTACCGATTCGGCCACCATGTCAGGCTTTGGTAACAGATCATGTTTATAATGGTTGCATAGGAAACCCTCCATGTCACGCAAAGCTTCCTCCTTTTCATTTAGACCTGATCGTAAACAAGAGTGGTCTGTGCAGCCATTCACGGCATGTGCTTAATTGAACAATAAGTTTATCAGTTAATTACTGCCGAACAATTAAGGGTGCTCCCAGTGGCAGGACACATTGTGTACAGTGAGTGGGGTTGGTTGTTGGAGTGTTACGTCCTGGCAACATTTAATGTCATATCAGAACAGGTACCAACTTGTGAGACTTCATAGTGCTGCCCCACTGGGAGAGCAGGTCATAAGCAGCATGACCTGATATCCCACTCAGTCACATCATCCTGACACTGAACCAACCAGTCCTTGCCCTATCCTAATAATACCGAGCACCTAGCTAGGAAGCAAAAAGTATCAATTTGTAAGTCATTGGTTTGACTCGACCAGGGGTCGAACCCATGGGTTCGAATCCCACAATATACCAAAAGTGGGTCATCACAGGGGAGGGAGTCGGATTACTCACAAATAAATGTATTAACGCAAATAAACTGCAATTGATTTGTGACATTTGTGACATTTAGAGAAATTGCTCTGCCATGTGCGTAGGGGTCGACGGGGGAGGGCGGGGCTAACTACACTGGGGCATCATTGTAAGTGAACAGAGAACATGTTAACAGTTATGGGATGTGAATGACATGCTCTTTTTTTCTCTTTTCTTGAAGATTTATATTGCCTATCATGGATAAGTCTGAATAGTCTGTTTTCACCATTAGACAGTTGGTTGATAGAAAGCCTGAGATTTATACTGCATATCATGGATAAGTCTGAATAGTCTTGTTTTCACCATTAGACAGTTAGTTGATAGAAAGCACGAGATTTATACTGCCTATCATGGATAAGTCTGAATAGTCTTGTTTTCACCATTAGACAGTTGGTTGATAGAAAGCCCGAGATTTATACTGCCTATCATGGATAAGTCTGAATAGTCTTGTTTTCACCATTAGACAGTTGGTTGATAGACAACCCGAGATTTATTCTGCCATTCATGGATAAGTCTGAATAGTCTTGTTTTCACCATTAGACAGTTGGTTGATAGAAAGCACGAGATTTATACTGCCTATCATGCATAAGTCTGAATAGTCTTGCTTTCACCATTAGACAGTTGGTTGATAGAAAGCCCGAGATTTATACTGCCTATCATGGATAAGTCTGAATAGTCTTGTTTTCACCATTAGACAGTTGGTTGATAGAAAGCCCAAGATTTATACCGCCTATCATGGATAAGTCTGAATAACTTTGTTTTCACCATTAGACAGTCAGTCGATAGAAAGCCAGAGCCTACACTTTTACCGACCCAACAGGTTTTTAACCTCCCACACCACATAGATATGGTAGGAGAGCAACTGGCCTTTGATGACGCTGTAAGTTATACACAGTGATGGAAATCCAAATTGGCAGAAGTGATGGCATGGTATTGGCTATTTACCCTCTGTGTTTATACTGGTGTCTGTTTTAGATGTGGCTAATGGAAATTCCACATGACAACACCAATTTCACACGCGATGATGTCGGCGCCACATGACATGCTGTAAATATTATACCTCATGATAGTTATCGGCAAATTTAGGTTGGCATAATTGCAATGTCGTTAACCGGAGAGCTCTCTATCACAGGGTTATGTTTCGCTGCCAAAATTGTCTGTGAATGATAGAGTGTCATGGCTACTGTGGTGTGTTTAACAGTAAATAACGGTACATCGACTGTTGTCTATATACACTGCATTAATGCAACGTCTGAAAGTGGGCACATGCCCAATGCACTGTGATCTCAGTTGGCATGAAGCAGAAAAATGCAAATCTTTGCTATCACAATAGTTGGAGTTACATATGTCGGGGAGACGGGGTGGGGTTCAAATGAAGGAAAACATTGCACCTAGAACGGTCCTCGAACCCAATTTTTTGCCATTTCGGGGATAGCAATCTACCCATTGGTCCACTAGACTTGGTGAGCAAATGGGCAGGATTTGGGAGGGTATAGGGGGTGGGGTGGTTGGTGGATGGATGGATGGATGGATGGATCGATGGATAGCTGTAGCTCCAATGGGCTTGAGTAGAGCAGCTCAACCCAAGCTCACTTAAAGCTGCATAGTCCGATGAAATGTCAAATTTTCAAAACCAAACCAATTATCTAGGTTTGATTTTACATATCTAACATAGATACTGATGCACTTATTAAGCATTTGTTTCTGCGTAGAAGGCAATACTGAGTCAATTTAACAGAACCTGTTACTGCAGAAGTCTATGGTGTCAGAGTTTTGGCAAGCTTGCCAAAACTAATTTTCCATGTTTGCACTGAAAATACCTCAAAAGTTTACCATTTAAAAAAAAAGTAACTTTGAACTAATGTAAAGTAGATACTAGTGATTAAGCTAATATATTTATCTCATAAGAAATACAGAAATTCCAAACCATCGGACTATGCAATTTTAAACTTCCATTACCCGTCGTCCCCGCGCCTAAAAGGAACAAACTTAAAGTTGCATAGTTTATAAACACATATGGGTGTTTGTTAATGTTCTACTGGTTGGTTGCTTGTTTGAGTTTTACGTCCGGCAACATCTAAGGTCATATCAGGATGGGTACCGACTTGTGACAGTGCACACTCATGGCGACTTTATAGTGCTGGCCCATTGGGAGACCAGGACTTAAGCAGCATGACCTGATATCCCATTCAGTCACATTATCCTGACACTGAGCTAACCAGTCCTTGTGCTATCCTAATAATGCCAAGAGCCTGGCTAGGCAGTGACAAGTATCAATATTTATGTCATTGGTTTGACTCAACTAGGGTTTGAACCCAAAACGGGAGATAGATACTCAACTCATTCGGCCATCATGTCTGGTCTGTTATACTTCTGCACCTAAATAGCCTAAATAGTGGTCACTAATAGTTTGTGTTTTAAAATATATAATGGTAGGAGTTGGAAGCGGCCATAAAAATAACCCTTTTAGTTGTGATATGAGATATATTGCTATGTATTTTTGTAAAAACTAATTCTTGAACATTGTTGCTTACATGAACATGCCATTTTGAGTTGCTATTTGATTTACATTCTATACTGTTATAGTGTTGCTCTCATATGCTGTGAGGGGTCGACACAGTAAATAAAATACTTTTGGCAAGCATATCAAAAGTCTGGCACATGAGATTCAGCAGTAATAGGTTCTGTTTAAATTATCTTAATATCCCTTCTATGCAGTAAGAAATGATTAATAACTGCATCAGGATCTAAATTCGATATGTATAATCAAATTCATGTTAAGTGTCATGGCTTAGAAAATTTGATGCTTTCATCGGACTATGCAGCTTGAAAAGAAAGAAATCCGCATTCTATTTGGGAAGTTCCATTTGGATCAAACTCACATCCCCATGTAGTGCAATGCAGGAACTATGTAGCTTTGAAACAAAAATAGCAATAACAAAAATATATGTAGCTTTATAAAAAATATTAAAAAATATTAAAAAAATAGCAATAACAAAAATATATGTAGCTTTATAAAAAAAATAAAGATATATATATAAATATAGCAATGACAAAAATATATGTAGCTTTATAAAACAAAAATATATATATATATATATATATATAAATATAACACTAACAATAATATATGTAACTTTATATAAAAAAAAAGAATAGCAATAACAGAAATATAATTAAAAAAGAAAACACTGTTTAAAAACTTAGAAAAACAAGAGGATCCGGGACATTCCCAGCTATCGGACCTAGTATCCACAAGTGCCACCCTTCACTCCCACTCTTAAAAAAAAAAAGGTGCACTAACTCCTCCACTGTGCCATTAATGTGGTCACGCCCTGGTGAACTTAATGTGAAATATATATCATTCTAACTCCAGTAATTTGATCAATTAGGAGTTTGCTGTAGCTCTGCCTATATGACTATACCTTTCCAACTAGTATTTCAAGATCAAACTGCAAGTGTATTATATAGAGAGGGTAAGCTTTATTAATACAGGCTGAAGAACTTTCGTTACTTTATATTCACATACGTTTGTATACAGCACATATATAACTTATTATAAGTTCTATATAAAAAAAAAGATAGTTCACATATTTATACATAATATATTTGGTAACAGATCATGTTTGTAATAATTACATATGAAACCCTCCATGTCACGCCAAGCTTGCTTCTTTTTAGACGGGATCATAAACAAGAGTGGTCTGTGTGGCCATTCATGTAACGTGCTTAATTGAACAAAAACTTGATCCCGCTAATTATCGCCGAACAATTAATGGAGCTCCTTCTGGTAGGATGCGCTGCATACAGTGGGGCCTCAGTGGGGAAATTCAGCTAATGACCAGTTCTGATAGAAGCACACATGCACATGCATAAATTAAAGCCGCATAATCCGATGAAACCATACATGTGTTAAATTCTGATTGACGCTATGTCTTTATCTGTTAATTTTGACGTTCAATTCAAGTTTTCTCAAGAGGAGCTTTAGTTTGATTATACTTATAATTATAGGGTTGTATATCCATAACCATTACATGTGCATTAAGTTGCACTCTCTGATCGTTTTCATATATTTGTTTTTTTAAAGATAAATATATTAGGTTGACCATTATAATCTATATTACTTTAATTTGAAGTAACTTATTTTAGATGGCCAACTTTGGAAATATTTGATGTGAAAACACAAGTCAAATTAATTTTGACCTGCACATCAAAATGCTGACACCATACGCTTTGGCAGTAACAGATTCAATTAAATTGAGTTTGTGCAACAGCAAATGCTTAATAAGTGCACCAGTATCTAAGTTAGAGATCTAGGATCAAATCTAGGTCAGTGTTTTGGGTTTCGAAAATGTTATGCTTTCGTCAGACTATGCAGCTTTAAGTAAATTTGTGTGTACACTTTGAGGAACTAAGTATGGTAGAACAGTCATAGAAATAAGCAAAGAAGTTCACTTGTCCACCGGACAAGTCTAGTGTGATTTTCACTTGACCGTCTGAATTTTCACTTGTCCCGGACAAGCGGACAAGCTCTTATTTCGAACGCTGTGTTATATATCTGTTATCTAGATGTTATATATATGCTTCTGATCAGAAAGAACCTCTAGTGGATTGGATCCGTGATGAGGATGTCAACAGACAGGCTACCAAAGCAGATCCTCTATTCTCAATTGTCTTTTGGTCAGAGAAAGAGAGGACGCCCTCGTCTCTGTTTCAAGGATATTTACTATCAAGAGAAACCTGAAGCTGAGACTGTGAGAGACATTAGGACCGACTCATGGACATCACTCTCACAGCATAGAGCTAAATGGAGAGCAGCGGTAAAGAAATGAAAGCAGTTTTTGTTGCATTGTGACCAACAGCATGATGATGATGATGATGATGATGATGATGCTATATGCTATATATATATATATATATATATATATATATATATATACAGTGATAGAAATAAGCCAAATTGTTCACTTGTCCACTGGACTAGTCTGGTGTGATTTTCGCTTGTCCGTCTGAATTTTGACTTGTCTCAGACAAGCGGACAAGGTCTTATTTCGAACACGGTAGCATCAATAGACTAGAACACTATACAACATGACTCAGCAAGTGCCGGACAAGATGGGGGGTTTCCCACAAAAAAACCACCACCCCACACTGGATGATTGCAGGTCAATGAGAAGCAGGCAGTCCTGATTGAGCTGGCCTGCACCTCATCGCTGGTGCCTGGAAGGTCGTGGGTAATTTAATTACTCCTGTGGATGTTTGTGGAGGATGGTCGCCAGCATCGCAATGCGCTAACAGCAATTCGCTATCCTTGATTCGCTCTCCCCCTCCAATTAAGACTGAGTAATGTGGGAAATAGGTTAGGTGGGAGGATAGCGTCCCCCTGACATCGATTCAGTCTGCAACTTTCAATGTGGCTCTCTGCCATTATTTTTCTCAAATTAAAATGCTTGAATCGTTTCCAGATGACCCTAGCTCCGTCCCCCGCATGACCTTAAACGCATAGACCTGCTGCTAGAAGGTCCGAGCTGGCCGCTTGATGATCCTGGATCCACCACCACATGACCCAAAAACCCTGTAAATTACCCCAACATGACATATAACTCATGATCTTCTCCAACATAGCATAAAACACTGGATAAACCCATATACAGTAAAACCTCTCTAAATCGACCGGCCTTGGGACCGACTTTAAGTGGTCCATTTATGGAGGTAATCGGTTTAGGGAGTTAAAATATAGTTACAATGGTATTGTTGGGACCCAAATAAAGCGATCGATATACGGGAGTGGTCAATCTGTGGAGGGGGTTGGTTAGACAGATTTTATATATATATATATATATATATATATATTATATAATATATATATATATATATATATATAATATATATATATATAATATATATAATATATATATATATATATATAATATATATATATATATATAAACCCACACACAAATATATACACAGTGAAACCCCATTACAATACAACACGATCGTTTGGGTCCATAAAATGTAATCGCAAAAACAGTGTGATTGCGCTAAATTGGGGTTCAGTTTATTAAATTACTATTGAATTAAGGAATTCTGAGTCCAATGAATCATCGCGTTATATTAGAATTCACGTTAAATCAGGGTGCGTTATAACAGGGTTTCACTGTATATGACCTAAAACTGTCAATTACCCCATCAAGACACAAATACCTGCAAATTACCCCCACATGACATAGATCCCTGCAAATTACCCTTGCATGACATAAATCCTTGCCACCATATGGGAGGGCCGAATGATTTAGAGCGTCCGTCTCCCTTGTTGGTAGACTGTGGGATCGTGGGTTCGAACCCTGGTCGAGTCAAACCAATGACTTAAAAATTGATACTTGTTGCTTCCTAGCCACGCGCTCAGCATTATTAGGATAGGGCAAGGACTGGTTCAGGATAAAGTGACTGAGTGGGATATCAGGTCATGGTGCTGGTGGCCTGGTCTCCCAGTGGGGAAGCACTATAAAATCGCCATGAGTACTCACTGTCGCAAGTCGGTACCCATCCTGATATGACCTTAGATGTTGCTAGGACGTAAAACAACAACAACAAAACATAAATCCTGCAAATGACCCCTACATGGCATAAATACCTTCAAATTACCCCTCCATGACATAGATCCCTGCAAATCATCCCTACATGAGATAGATCCTGCAAATTACCCCATCATGAAATAAATCCCTGAAAATTACCCCTTCATGACAAAGATCGCTGCAAATTACCCCTACATGACATAAACCCTTGCAAATTGCCCCTACATGATATAGATCCCTTCAAATTACCCCTACATGACATGAAGCCCATGATTTTCCTCCAGATTACATAAAACCCTGGATCCGGTTCTACATGACTTAAAACCCTGGATCTGCCTTTACATGACATAACGCCATGGATCCAGCTGGACATGACCTAAACCCCTAGATCAACCGTTACATGACCTAAACCCCGGGAACCAACAATATATAACCTAAACTCATCAATGTTGCTCATGACAAACCCCATGATCCATCCATACATGTCCTAAACCCACTGACCCCATACATGACCCAAACCCACTGGCCCCTTACATACATGACCCAAGTCCATTGATCCAACCCACACATGACCTAAACCCCTAGATCTACCCATGCATGACCTAAGCCACTAGAACCGCCTAAACATGACATAATCCCCTAAATCCACATGTACATGACCTAAACCCCTTGGTCCACCCGTAATGACCTAAACCCCTGGATCCACCAATACCTGACCTAAACCCCCTGGACCCACAAACACATGACCTAAACCCCATGCATGACCTAAACCCCTGGATTCGTCCCCCCCAAGTGGTACCGGGGGCGGTGGCCGGTGTCGCAGTTTGAGCGCCCTGCCAGTTTGAGCACCCTGCCAGTGGTTGTATACTTTTTTTGTAAAAATAGATTTAAAAGCTTTCATTGGATCGAAGAGGAAGATCTGAAGTATTTAATGTAACCTAAGAGCAATTTACTCTGAAAGTATTAAAACAGAGAAAATAGTGAAAGTTGGGATATTCTGAGTGTCAGTGCTAGTGTTAGCCTTACCAGATCATGGCCTCAAAAACTATTTTCGCAAAATAAATTCAAGAACTTCCAATTGGCTATTAAAAAAAAAGCTGAATGTGATATTGTAGAGAAGGATCTGAACTATTTAATAGAAACAAGAGAAATTTGCTTTCAAAGCACCACAAATTACAAATTACTGTGATAGTTCAGGTAGTTTTAATGTTGTCTCTATCCGCGCATGCGCAGAAGCAACAGAAGGGCACTAAAACTGGCAGGGCGCTCAAACTGCGACACCGGATTGGTAGAGCGCGGGCCTTGCGTGCGGGAGGAGATCAGGAGTTTGGTTCCCGGTCGAGTCAAACCAATGGCTTATAAAATTGAAACTTGCCGCTTCCTAGCCTGGCGCTAGCCATTACTAGGATAGGGCAAGGACTTTAAAAAAAAAAAAATTTAATTAAATTTTTTTTATTGATACAGTTTTTATTCTGCCCATAGCGTGTAAGCTCCCATTCCTCAACACTGGACAGCTGTGAGGAATGTTATGGTGTATGCCCGGGTTCTGGTTCCGGGTTGGTATCCGTGACATCCACCAGCATTTATTTAAGTAGTTAGTATCTATGTTACTTTCTGGGGTGTTTTTTTTTGGTTTGGGGGGGGGGGGGTATAACGTCCTATCATATAACTAATATCTTAGCCTAGCATGGACATCTAACTGAGTGGTATATTGGGTCATGGTGCTGGTGGTCTGATTTCCCAGTGGGGCAGCACTATAAAGTCACCATGAATGCGCACTGTCACAAGTCGATACCCGTCCTGATATGACCTTAGATGTTGCCAGGACATAAAACTTCAACAACCAACAAACCAACCAACCAGCTAGCAGTAGGTGGAGTTAGTGGTCGCTGACCGTGGAGCAGGGCAGACATAGCAGCCGTGTAATTACCACCTGCCACCAACCACTGCCTGGAGTTGATCCAGCAAATCACTCTCAGCCACGCTCATTAAACAAAACACCGAGGCGGGTGTTTTATTTGTGCTATTTTGTTGCTGAGTTTCTTTAGGGTGTTTTTTTTTCTGCGACAGATAATGATGAGAAAAACTGGAAAGCAACATGCCATGTTGGTGTAGTGAGGGAGGGAGTGTCATACTGCCTGTACAGTATGTCTGCTGTACATGCCGCGAGAGGTCGCCACCGGTGGAAGATCATTTACACAGTTTGGGTTAGCACACTGGGGTTTTACGTCCTAGCAATAGCTAAGTTCATACCAGAACGGGGATTGACGTTATGGCAGTGTGTACTAGTGGCGATTTGAATGTTGATAGTTAGTTGTTGTCCCACTAGAATATCGTACCACCGGTGTAAAATCCCTATAATACCCTACTCAGTCACGTTATCCTGTCACCGAGCAAACCAGGCATTGACTTATCCTCGTAATGCCGAGCAGCAGTGAAGGTAGTGGTGACAAGAATACATTTTGTGAGCCTTTGACTTAACTCGGCCTGGGATCGAACCCAGCATCCAACCACACTGTCCGTTGGACATGGCTCCTAAGAGTTGGTTGATTGGTTGGTGGAGTCTTAGGTCCTGGCAACATCTAAGGTCATATCAGAATGGGGATCCTAAGAAATATAGGATGGCTAAGAGCGATGCTATTCATGATCAATTATCGCGTAGTGTGATGACGACTTAATTAGGAATGAGTCACTGTCACTGAGGGGGGGGGGGGGGGGCGTGTGTAGGGGGGGGGGGTGGGGTGGCGAGGATTTCTCCAAAGAACTCGCTAAACGGGTGTGCCACACTAATAACTCATTGATAAACTGGCATGTTTAGAGGATGTGGAACTGGCATTAATTATTTTTAGACCATTCAGGTTATATTTTTGTGAAGTGAAATAAATGCACGTTTGTTTGTTGTTTTACGTCCTAGCAACATCTAAGGTCATATCAGGACGGGTACCGACTTGTGACAGTGCGTACGCATGGCGACTTTATAGTGCTGCCCAACTGGGAGACCAGGCCACCAGCACCATGACCTGATATCCCACTCAGTCACATTATCCTGACACTGAGCCAACAAGTCATTTCCCTATCCTAATAATGCCAAGCGCCTGGCTAGAAGCGACAAGTATAAATTTTTAAGTCATTGGTTTGACTCGACCAGGGTTCGAACCCACGATCCCATGGCCTACCAACACGGGAGATGGACGCTTTAACTCATTCGGTCATCCCGTCTGGTCCCCAATAAATGCAGTACTATTGTGAGGTGTAAAGAGCACTTATGCAAATATTATTCATGTATGTAATGACCCTGCTTATTATTATTATTAATTGTTAATGTCTTCTGCTACAGCTCCTGTAACCTCCTTTGATATTGTAGTGGTCTGCACTGACCTCTCAGGCAAGTAACCACATAGACAGGTAGGCGTGGGGAGTGTATTGATATCAGGGAGCCTAGGTGGTGTAATGGTTAGCACACTGGCCCGGAATGCAAAGAGATGTGGGTTCGAGTCCCGCTCTAGGCGCAGTATTTCCCATTTTCATCACCCCCATGACACTGGTTGCCGTGATCAGGATCCTGTACAAGCTTTGCGCTGTATGGTTGTTGAACCTACCCTGTGTATGTATGTGTTAGTGCATTGCCTGTATGTATGTAATTGTAAGCATTACAAGACTTACAATTCCAGGGGGACGAGTGTAGTGGTCTGCACTGACCTCTCAGGCAAGTAACCACATAGACAGGTAGGCGTGGGGAGTGTATTGATATCAGGGAGCCTAGGTGGTGTAATGGTTAGCACACTGGCCCGGAATGCAAAGAGATGTGGGTTCGAGTCCCGCTCTAGGCGCAGTATTTCCCATTTTCATCACCCCCACGACAATATGCTCCTTTGTAGTCTGGGTTACTGGAGGCTGGGGTACGGCCTGGAGAGCAGGAGGTTTTGCTTCCAAGCAGCTCCCCTAATTCTCCTCCTCCCCTTCACTCCCTACTATCTGCCCTAATAATAATAATAATAATATAACTATTATTAATTAAATGAAGTTCTTGTTGATTTAATTGCAGCAGAGTTAAGCCTGCATTCCATATACGCGTAATGCGAATGCGAATGCGACAAAAAATCGAAACGCCATGAAACCTATGAGCTACATTCCATACCCGCATAATGCGAATGCGAATGCGAATGCATCAGAAATCTATTATCCCGATCGCTCCATGTAGCGATCGGTGCGTAATGCGTAAAGGCAGTGCGAATAGAAAATCATCAGTCGCATTTGTCCATTGATATAAGGCTGGAGGAGGCGACTGATAATTACGGACAGCCGGGACAAGGTGGTGCGAACAGAAAAGCATCAGTCGCATTTGTCCATTGATATAAGGCTGGAGGAGGCGACTGATAATTACGGTCTTCATGAGAAATATGAAGAATGGGACGGTGCAAACATGTAGGTTTATGCGGCGGACCTGTTAGGAAGCAGTCTTCAAGGTGGTGCGAATAGAAAATCATCAGTCGCATTTGTCCATTGATATAAGGCTGGAGGAGGCGACTGATAATTACGGACAGCCGGGAAAAGGTGGTGCGAACAGAAAAGCATCAGTCGCATTTGTCCATTGATATAAGGCTGGAGGAGGCGACTGATAATTACGGTCTTCATGAGAAATATGAAGAATGGGACGGTGCAACAACATGCCTCAGTTTAGCTTGCTTTGAGGGATGTTAGGACCGTCCCAATAATGAAGACTGCTTCCTAACAGGTCCGCCGCATAAACCTACATGTTTGCACCGTCCCATTCTTCATATTTCTCATGAAGACTGCTTCTTAACAGGTCCGCCACATAAACCTACATGTTTTCACCGTCCCATTCTTCATATTTCTCATTTCTGTGTTTCTGTGTGTGTGTACTTTTTATATACTTCACTGCATAACGCATAACGCATCACGCAATACGCATTACGCGTATATGGAATGCTGGCATTCGCATAACGCATAATGCATAACGCGTAACGCATAACGCATTACGCGTATATGGAATCCAGCCTTTAAGTTGCTGTAAGTCCAGGAGTGGCTTTCCGCCTTGAGTAATGTGGGAATTGATTGATTGTCAGGCGGACAATGCACAAGCAGGTTCCAGGTACTAAGTGTATATTTCCAAAGTGAGTTATGTCAAACTGCACAGCTGTATATTTCCCATGTGAGTTATGTCACACTGCACAGCTGTATATTTCCTATGTGAGTTATGTCACACTGCACAGCTGTATATTTCCTATGTGAGTTATGTCACACTGCACAGCTGTATATTTCCCATGTGAGTTATGTCACACTGCACAGCTGTATATTTCCCATGTGAGTTATGTCACACTGCACAGCTGTACATTTCCTATGTGAGTTATGTCACACTGCACTGCAACAAATTCCCGATGTGAGTTATGTCACACTGTACACCAGCTATATCAAGTGGTGGTCGGTGCTCATTGAATTGATCGACCAAAATATTCTCAAGTGCATGTAATATTTAATTTTTGTGAAATGTGCTTTGTCATTCCGATAGTGCAATGCTGGTCCCCCTCGAGTACTGCGCCACGGTGGAGCTGATACCCGCATTAATACTGCGAGTTGGCACAGTGCCAGACAGGCAACATTGACAGATGTATGCCCAGTTTGATTAAAGCTGCATTCTCGATGTCGGACATCCGGGCACTTTTGGGGTTCACAACGCGCGAAGGGTAAAACAAATGCCAGTCTCATAGAGACAACATTAAAACTACCCTAACTATCACAGTAATTTGTGATTTTTGGTGCTTTGTAACCAAATTTCTCTTGTTTCTATTAAATAGTTCAGATCTTTCTCTACAATTTCACATTCAGCTTTTTTTTTATCAGCCAATTGGAAGTTCTTGAATTTATTTTGCGAAAATAGTTTTTGAGGCCATGATCTGGTAAGGCTAACACTGGCACTGACACTCAGAATATCCCAACTTTCACTATTATCTCTGTTTTTAATACTTTCAGAGTAAATTGCTCTTAGGTTACATTAAATACTTCAGATCTTCCTCTTCAATCACGCATTAAGATATTTTTAATCGATCCAATGAAAGCTTTTAAATTTATTTTACAAAAATAAATGCTTCGCATAGACATAGCATTGCTGCAGCGCACATTACCCTTCGCGGGCTAGTTTCCGGACATCATCCCGACATCGAGAATGGTCCGATGAATCATATTTTTTTCAAAAACAAAACACTTATCTAAATTTGGTTCTATATATCCAACTTAGATACTAGTGCCTTAGCTAAGGATTGGGAACAGCCTATACAGAATAATCAGTGCATTTATTACCTCATCCCCTTGGACCCCTTATTTCGCGAGAGCCATTATGCAGGAACACTCATTAAGCAATTAGTTCAATCTCGTGGCCTCATTAGCCATGCCCTCATTCCAAGTACCATATGTAAATGCTAGGTGCCCATACTATACTTTATTTAGGTCATTCCACATCACGTGGTCATGGCGAGATGTCAATACGGGTCATGGCGAGAGGCCTTTTGGAAAGCTTGTCAAAAGTATTTTGGGTTCTTTCACCTCAAATTGCTTCAAAACTAGCCATTTTTTATTCAAAATGACTCCGGACTAATGATTAGTAGGTCATAACAATCAATTTGATATATTTATCTAAAAAATAAGACAAAAATTCAAACACGATCGGACAATGCAACTTTAAAGCTGCATACATTAAAGGTGCACAATCCGAAGCAATACAATTTGCGATAATTAAAGCACTTGCCTATATTTGATCCTACATAACCAACTTAGATAGTAGTGTATGCATTAAATAGTGTATTGCCGCATAGAAAAAATATTAAGTCAAGTCAATAAAAAAAAATTAAACCACACATTATGCAAGCTACAGTTATTGTGTCCAGCATTTTTACTAATTTTTAGTGTCCACGTCAAAATATTATTTATTTATTTATTTTCACTTGAAATATATCGAAAGTTGAAAAAAAAATTTACTCATAAAAGAAAAAAAAAAGCTAAAATAAAGTAGATTATAATGATCGATCTCAAACATCTATGTTAAAGCTGTATAGTTTGATGAAAGCATCAAATTTTCTAAACTAAAACATATACCTAAGTTGGATTCTACATCTCTGACATATATATTGGCGCATGTATTAAACATGCACTGCTGGATAGAAGGGAGCATTAAGTTAATTTAATAGAAGATTTGGGTCATTCTCTAAAACTGGGCACAAAAGTGTGACATGGAAACCAAAAGTGAAAACCTTCCAAATAATAGCAAAGATCCTTCCAAATAATAGCCTAATCCAATGTCCTATGAAGGTGTGCATGTTGTGCATATATCAGAGTTGAAAAAAAATGAGTTTCACTTTTTGAATTACATCTGATACAAATTGAGCAATACATTAATATCTCTCGTGTAACATGAAAATCAAAGACACATCCAGAACCTCATTTTAACATATACAACATAGACAAACAAGATTTTATTGATTACTGTTAAGCAATGTTATGCATGACTTACAAGGAAAAAGTTGAGAAAAAAAGTTGAAAAAAAGTTTGGCTACATGTATGGTGTCAATGTGTAACTGTAAATGTTCACATTTTCACTCTAGCGCAAAATCATACAAATATAATTTTGATATCTTTTGTGGGATACATTCAATACATGTAGAACTGCTAACACACCTAATAGACAGAGGCTACAATAATTATTTGACTTGCTATCAATAAAACAAAGACTTAATAATCAGCATCGTAACGTGGAGACCAAATATGTGGTGCCCAGTTTTGGAGAATAACCCATTTACTGCTCAAATATATGGTGCTAGAGTTTTGATGTGCATGCCAAAATTAATTTGGCATGTTTGCACTTCAAATATCTCCAAAGTTAGCCATTTAAAGTAAATTACTTTCATAAGGTAGATGAAAACAATCAGCCTCATATATTTATCTTAAAATAATTACAGAAACTCAAAAACATTGGACTATGCAACTCTAAAGACATGGTAGAACTCTAAACCAGTAGATTATGCAACTTTAAGTCGAAGTCAACCAGGCTCCGAAAGTAGACATAACAAGCGCATGTGCACCAACAAGTATGGCTAAATAGCGTATTTATTTAATGGGTGAATGGGCAAGGTAATGTGAATATGTGGACTATCGGGACATGGTGCCAGCGACATGGTATCTCAATGGGACAACACTATAAAGTCGCCATGCGTGCATAGCTGTACCCTCGGTGGTATGTATGACCTTGGGTACCAAAAGGACGTAAAATGCCAATAAAGTTATTTAAATTAAGTTTATTTCAGGGAAAGCTTAAAGTTGCATAGTCCGATGGTTTTGAATTTCGGTATTTTTTCTGAGATAAATATATTAGATTGATCACTAGTATCTACTTTACATTAGTTCAAAGTTACTTTTATTTTAAATGGTAAACTTTTGAGATATTTTGGGTGCAAACGTGGAAAATTAGTTTTGGCATGCTTGCCAAAACTCTGACACCATAGACTTCTGCAGTAACAGGTTCTGTTAAATTGACTCAGTATTGCCTTCTACGCAGAAACAAATGCTTAATAAGTGCACCAGTATCTAAGTTAGATATGTCAAATCAAATCTAGATAATTGGTTTGGTTTTGAAAATTTGATATTTCATCGGACTATGCACCTTTAAAGTTACATAGTCTCATGATTTTGAGGTTTTGCCACATTTTCTTGAAACAAATATATTAGGTTGCTCGCTGTAATTTGAAATGACTTTACTTTGAATTAAAATTGTTATTACAAATTGACAACTTTGAGAGACAGATGAAGTGAAAACATGCTAAATTATATTTGGTATCTACACTGAAATCCTGGACACCGTATGCTTTAGCAGTGACAAGTTCTATTAAACCGTCCTGATATGACCTTAGATGTTGCAAGGACGTAAAACTCCCAACAACCAACCGTTCTATTAAATTGACATAGTATCATCCCCCCTTCCACCCAGAAACAAATGTTTAATAAGTGCATTGTAGGATGAAATCTATTTTTGTTTGTTTGTTGTTGTTTGACATCATAGCAACATCTAAGGTCATATCAGGATGGATACCGACTTGTGACAGTGCACACACATGGAAGGTCATATCAGGATGGATACCGACTTGTGACAGTGCGCACACATGGAGACTATAGTGCTGTCCCACTGGAAAACCAGGCCGCCAGCACCATGACCTGATATCCCACTCAGTCACATTATCCTGACACTGAGCCAACCAGTCCTTATCCTATCTTAATAATGCCGGGCGCCAGGCCAGGAAGCGACAAGTATCAATTTTTAAGTCATTGGTTTGAGTCGACCCGGGTTCGAACCCACGACCCCACGATCTACCAACACGGGAGACGGATGCTCAAATCTAGGTTTAGACAAAAAAAATATGCTTTCATCAGATTATGCAGCTTTAATACTACACAAATAGAACTAGTGTGCGATGTGCATAGCAGGGCTGAGGGCAGGTGGTTATGTGAATGTCGTCTGGCATTCGTACATGTTTGTAGTTATGTAGTTTGGTGAGTTTTTCACACGGTGAATGCAATGTCAAAACGTGGGTGTTTAACACAATCAAGCCCGCCGGGGCGGAATGTGAGAACAGCAACAATCCATCCTCGACTAGGTCGAGCATGTACAGTTTGGTTTGGGGGTTGGTGAGACGCCACAGTTAGACCCTCAGGCGACGGGGGGGGGGGCGTGCTGGTCGGAAAACAACACGGGAGCGGAGGGGGGGAGGGGCTTGGGGAGGGTTTGTTTGTTTGTTTGTTGTTGTTTTACGTCCTAGCAACATCTAAGGTCATATCAGGACGGGTACTGACTTGTGACAGTGCACACTCTTGACGACTTTATAGTGCTGCCCCACTGGGAGACCAGGCCGCTGCCAGCACCATGACCTGATATCCCACTCAGTCACATTATCCTGACACTGAGCCAACCTGTCCGTGCCCTATCCTAATAATGCTGAGCGCATGGCTAGGAAGCAACAAGTATCAATGGTTTGACTCGACCAGGGTTCGAACCCACGATCTACCAACACGGGAGACGGACGCTCTTACCCATTCGGCCATCCCGTCTGGTCGGTTGGGGAGGGAGCAGAGGGTGATCGGTGAGCGGGGGCGGGGGCGGGGGCGGGGGAGAGGGAGAGGGAGAGGGAGGAGAGAGGGAGGGGTGGGAGCACAGGGGGATCGGTGGGCGGAGGGCGGTGGGCGGGGGCGGTAAGTGAAGGGTGGCGGTGAGCGGAGGGCGAGCAGTGTGTGTGTGTGTGTGTGGGGGGGGGGGGGAGAGGACAGGGAGGCGAATCATGAAATAATCAACAATTGACTGCATAGCCAAACTTATCAAACTTTATCAATTTACAACAGCAGCTGGTTACATACAGTACCATACATACAAATGCCACGCAGATGACATACACATCTCAAACAAATAACAAATAACATACAACTAACATACAAATGACCGCACGCGCCCAAATTACAGTCGCACTGTGCCATCCATACCGCATATAACAAAACATTAACGTAGCTTACAACCTAGATAAAGGATTCACCCGGTACTCGCAGTACACAGGTGAATACCAGCCCTATATAAAAACGGTCGAAAAAGCGGGGAAATGAAATGAGGGCCTAATTTCACAATCTAAGAAGCAACATTTATTCTTTGTATATGTTTTCATATTTCCCCGCTACCTTTGAGTTGAAAAATATAATAAAATATCTAGTTTAATAAGATTTAAAAGTTTGTTTGTTTGTTTGTTGTTTTACGTCCTAGCAACATCTAAGGTCATATCAGGACGGGTACCGACTTGTGACAGTGCGCACTCATGGCGACTTTATAGTGCTGTCCCACTGGGAAACCAGGCTGCCGGCACCATGACCTGATATCCCACTCAGTCACATTATCCTGACACTGAGCACACCAGTCCTTGCCCTATCCTAATAATGCCGAGCGCCTGGCTAGGAAGCGACAAGTATCAATTTTAAAGTCATTGGTTTGACTCGACCGGGACTCGAACCCACGACCCCACGATCTACCAGCACGGGAGACGGACGCTCCAACCCACTCGGCCACCCCGTCTGGTCAGATTTAAAAGTGAAATCGACGGCGTTCTATGGCCGCCATCTTGTCTTTTTGCATTCTCTCCCATTTCACCAACTCTGTGCCTATATATGTAGCCATTTGATCCTGGAACCACAGTTTCTAGTTCCTGTCCCATACTAAAGCTATTTTCGCCCGTATTTACACTACGTTTTCGTTCACCCGTGTACTACAAGTACCGGGTGAATCTTTTATCTACTTACAACCCAATAAAGGCAGTTAGCCATCTTTAAATTGATTGGTTAGGGCCATACCTCCCCAAACACTTAAATGCGTGTCAGAATGGATACCGGCAGGTGACAGTCCAACTTCACTGTGGCTTCATAGTGTTGTCACACTTGGGTACCATGCTGCTGGCATCATGGCATGATATATCATGGTTAACCGTAGTGCAGCTAATAATATGCTAGTTAAAGCTGTGGTGTTCTCTGTGGCAGAGTGGTTAGAGTGTCTGACTTTTTTCTAGGTCGGACTCCTAATCTGAAGGTCGGTGGTTCGATTCCCCGTGCCCCCACCTCTGCTAATTTGGATTTCCACCACTGTGTATAACTTACAGCGTCAACAAAGGCCAGTTGCTCTCATACCATGTCTATGTGGTGTGGGAGGTTAAAAATCCCTTGGGTCGGTAAAAGTGTAGGCTCTGGCTTTCTCTGGACAAACTGTCTAATGGTGAAAACAAGTCTATTCTGACTTATCCATGATAGGCAGTATAAATCTTCAAGAAATAAAAAAAAAGTCTGATGAAAGCATCACATTTTCTAAACCAAAACACTTATGTAGATATGATTTCACATAGCTAACTTTGATACTGGTGCACTTATGAAACTGTTATTGCTACATGGAAGGATATATACTATTAACGTTAATTTAATAGAACTTGTTACTGTTGAAGCATGTGGGGTCAGTATTGTGACGTGCACGCCAAAGTTAATTGTCCATGCTTTCACTCCAAATAGCTCAAAATTGAGCAATTTCACCTTAACAAATTATTTCAAACTAGATTTAGTAGGGTAGATTATAATGATCCATCAACACATATTTATCTCAAAGATAACAGACACTCAAAACCATCGGACTATGCAACTTTGAGGTAGTTAGATAGATAGATAGATAGATAGAGATATAGAGAAAACGAGAGAGAAAGAGCCTGAAAGAGAGAAAGAGAGTTTGTTTGTTGTTTTATGTCCTAGCAACATGTAAGATCATATCAGGACGGGTACCGACTTGTGACAGTGTCCACTTATGGCAACTTTTATAGTGCAATCCCACTGGGAAACCAGGCCATTGGCACCATGACCCGATATCCCAATCAGTCACATTATCCTGACACTGAGCCAACCAGTCCCTGCCCTATCCTAATAATGCCAAGCGCCAGGCTAGGAAGCAACAAGTATCAATTTTTAAGTCATTGGTTCGACTCGAGCAGGGTTCGATCCCACGACCCCACGATCTACCAGCAAGGGGGGGGGGGGGAGGGAGAGAGAGAGAAAGAGAGAGAGAGAGAGAGAGAGAGAGAGAGAGAGAGAGAGAGACAGAGAGACAGACAGACAGACAGACAGACAGACAGAGAGACAGAGGGGGAGAGGTGGGAGAAGAAGGTACAGTCACCAATATGCTAGTTAAGAAGAGAGTAGCGCGGTTCACCATGGCACAATTAATTTAATGGTAATTAACATTAGGAGAGGTTGTCTTCATGGTGGTTACCCACGGGAATCGGAACTTAAAGCTGCATAGTCCGATGCTTTTGAGTTTTTGCTATTTTCTGAGATAAATATATTATACTAATTGCTATAATCTACTTTACTTTAGTTTCAAGTAACTTTAATTTTAAATGGCTAGGTTTGCAGATATTTAACCTCAAAACATGCCAAAATAATTTTGGCAAGCACGCCAAAACTCTGACACCATAGACTTCAGTATTAACGGTTTCTATTAATTGTCGTATTCAGCAAAAAATGCTTAATAAGTGCACCAGTGTCTAAATCTAGATAAGTGTTTTAGTTTTGAAAATTTGATGTTTTCATCGGACTATGCAGCTTTAATCTCAGTGTTAGTGGCCTGTGGGTAATTGCCGTAACAGGATCGACGTCACCTGCCGACGTACGAAGCCGCTGCACCGGCGTGGTGGAGGTGGAGGTGGAGGTGGAGGTGGAGGTTCATGTGGAGGTGGAGGTGGATGTGGAGGTGGTGGTGGAGGTGGAGGTGGAGGTGGTGATCTGGGGTAATGTTGGTTCCCTGTCCCAATTTCTACCAGTAATCGAGTATATTATTAAGGGGTCACCTACAAGTTTTAAACATTTTCACGGTTGTACAAAGCCTTTGACCAGGGAGAGGGAGTGATGTCAGTCAAGTATGACTTTTATCGCTTAATAAAATGTTGACGTTTTTCTACAAACTTTGTTGCTTTTTAAATTTTTTTAATATTTTAAATTTTTTTTTTAAACGGTTGATTAAGCAGAGGAATTTTCACTGTTACTTACCCTATCCCAGTAATGCTGAACGCCAGGGCCTATATGTATGAGTCAATTTTTAACCGGATCGGGGTTAAAGGAGGGTGCCGGGTTATCTAACCCCGGGGTTCCAAATGTGTCACAGGGGATCTATGGATCCAAAGCGCGCGCGGGTTAGTTAACTTATTAGTTAGTTAGCAACTTAGGGGGCCCCTCTGAGCCTGTACCCGGCGAGCACCGCTATTTGACAATAATATATAGCCGCCGATTCGGCGATGGTGGCGGCGGCGTCGATTTGTTTACTTTACATTCGTCGATTCGAAAATATTAATATCGCCGCCATTGCGGCAGCAGCGTTAATCACGCTTCGAATTTAGGGTTAATTTAATTAAATTTCACGATTTGGGTATGTAATTCTGTTAAATATGGTCGCATTGAATAGATTTGGGTATAATATCGAATTGACGAACGTAAAGTAAACAAATCGCCGCCGCATCGACGTCGCTTTCCATACTGGCGGCGGCGGCGGTTTGCTTACTGTACGTTCGTCGATTCGAAAATATAACTATTAATATCGCCGCAAATGCGGCGGTAGCCTTAATAATGCTTCGAATTTAGGGTTAATTTGAATAAATTTCACTATTTGAGTATGTAATTCTGTTAAATATGATCGCATTCAATAGATTTGGTCATAATCGGTGCCTAACCCCACATTTAACCCTCCTTTCGCATGGGGTTAGTGCAGGCGACTTTACACTCGCCGAGTTAGTTTAACCCCGACACATACATACAGTTTTCGCCGCTAACCCGGGAAATCCGCACGACGCTGGGTTACGACCGCTAACCCGGTCTCATACATATAGGCCCTGGCTAGGTGGTGACGAGTATACACTTTTAAGTCATCGCTTTGACCAGGGTTTGAATCCTGTGACCTACAAAAAACAGAGGTGGACGCTCCACTCATTTGGCCACCATGTCTAGGTCTGTAGTAAAATGGTGATGTATATTAGTACTTTGGTGGGGGAGGGGTGGGCGTGAGTGGAAAGGTAGGAAGTACTCTTTGTACTACCTTGAATATGTTGAAAACGTTGGACGACCCCTAAAAACAAATATACCGAAAGCATATTACTTTATTACCAGCTTTTAGACTGCAGATTGGTTTCTCGTTGGAGAGGGGGGAAGGGTGGTGGCTTGCGTCGTAACAATATTTAATGTCATATCAGGATCGATACCGACCTGTGAGAGTGCGCACTGTTCAGAGTGTTGCCCCGCTAGGGTACCATGCTGCCGGCACTTTGATTCGATACATTACTCCAGTCACATTTATCCTGTTGCTGTGAATATGGCCTTTGTTTTGCTGCCGCCGACACGGGCACAACCCTACCAATCAATCAATCAATCAATCAATCAATCAATCAATCAACAAACCAATCAAAGCAGTTATCCCAACACTGGGCAAACCAATTCTTGCTCTTATTCTAGTAATATCAAGGACCATGCATGGTAGCGATGAGTACCAATTTGGTAAATCTTTGGGGTTGGATTCGCCTGGGGATCGAACCCATGACCTCTCGCACAGGAAGAGCGCGCCCTACTGAATGCGAGGTGGTGGTTACTGTTGTTAGTGCTGCAGCGGATAGTTTGAGTTAGTTCGGGCTAGAGGCGGACCCTATCAGCAGCACTGGACACTGGGTCTGACTGCAGTCAAACGGCGCACGCGCATGCGCATGAGCTGTAGAAGTGCTCGGGCATGCGCTGAGAGGTAATTAAACCCGGCCACTCCGCTATTTCCCCTGTGAAATTCCTCACCGCGCACAACAGCACACTGTGTGTGTGTGCGTGTGTGTGTGCGCGCGTGCGTGTATGTGTGCGTGTGCGTGTGCGTGCGTGCGTTTTGGTTTGGTTGTTTTGGGAGTTTTATGTCCTGGCAACATTTAAGGTCATATCAGGACGGGTACCAACAAATGGAGAGAGAGATAAGGGGAGGGAGGGAGAGAGGAAGGGGGGCTATGGGGTGGAGGTTGGGGGGGGGGGGGGGAGAGAGGGGGGGAGGGAGGGGCGGAGGGAAGCGGAGGGGGAGGGAAGGGGGAGAGAGAGAGAGAGAGAGAGAGAGAGACAGAGACAGAGACACAGAGACAGAAGACAGAGACAGAGGACAGAGAGAGAGAGGACAGAGAGAGAGAGAGAGAGAGAGAGAGAGAGAGAGAGAGAGAGAGAGAGAGAGAGAGAGAATGCTCCTCTATGGCTGCAATACGCCATACTATGCAATTTAAGTGAACTAAATAGGTATTACGAAGATTAAATACGTTGCCAAGGGCAGTTTACCATTCACCATCAACATCCTTAAAATCAAATGCTGCATTATTGACAAAACGGCCCAGTCCCCGAAAGAAGCCACAAAACCTGCCTCCTAAACAGCTGTTGGACTCCACACGCATTTCCACAACTCAGATAGCCTCCATCTCCCCCCCCCCCCCCCATCCCCACTATTCTTCCTGCCTCCCCCTCCAGCCCTTCCACACACACACACACACACACATACATACAAACACACACTGCCCTTCTGACGTCATTAGGTGACCATGTTGATACGCCATGTCGGTGTCTGTCATAAATAAGGAGGGAGTTATGTTTATTTAAAGGGCATGTAACAGGACCAACACAACTTCACCCATTCACAATTATTATGATCGAATCATGATTTCTCATGGCTTGTATTTTGTTGAAACAACATATTCCCTTGGTGTTTTGTTGTTGTTGTCGTCGTTTTAAAAAAAAATGTTAGAGTTGAATTAAAGCTGAGGGTACTTGTGGTAAGGATGTGATTGTTATGGTCATTCAGTCGTAATTATAACAACAGGTTACAAACAAGTAGCTACATCATAAAAATGTTCAGCTTATTTTATATCATACAGATCCACAACCTCTTATCCGACATTCTGAAATCATAAAAGCTCTGGAAAGTTCTTTTTTGCTTAAAATAAAAGTTACTTTTTTTTTTTAAAGTAAGGAAGAATCCAAACTATGAATGTAATGTTATTTAGCTGGGGGCTAGTGGGGGGGGGGGGGGGTGTCCGAAACATGAAACCATCGGATTGTAAAACTTTAAAATGTAAATGACTCCCAGGTTCCATTTGAAGTCCCTGTTGGGTTTGGGCGGGAATGTACTGGGTGGTGGTCGGTGTCGCTTAATCACAGGTTAGTAAAAAGTAAAATAACCAGGTATTTTAAAAATAAATATATTAGGTTGACCTTTGAGTAGGCCCCATGATAAAAATAAACACATCATAACCACACTGGCAATAATAGTGACAGTCTTGATAATGGTTGTAATATTGTAAATGGCTAATTTTGAATATACAGTAAAACCTCTTTAAATCGACCGACCGTGGGACCGCCTTTAAGTGGTCCATTTAGGGAGGTGGTCGGTTTAGAGAGTTATAATATCCTTACAATGTATTGTTTGGACCCAAATAAAGCGATCGACATAGGGGAGTGGTCGATCTTTGGAGGGGTCGGTATAGAGAGGTCTTACTGTATTTGGAATGGAATCATACAAAATAATATCGGTGTGCACACCGAAATGCTGGACAACATAAGGAGTGTATGACTTGGAGCAGTGGCAGGTTCTACCGAAAATTTAGTTAATATTCCTTCTGTTCAATGCTTATTTATAAAGCTGCATAGTCCGATGAAAACATACAATTTTCAAAACCAAATTTGAGTCTACATATCTAACTTAGATGCTGGTGAACTTATTAAACATTTGTCATCACACATAAGGGGATACTGAGTCAATTAATAGAACCTGTTGCTGCAGAAGCCTATGATGATAGACTTTTGGCAAGCTTGCCAAAAGTAATTTAGCATGTTTCCATTTCAAATATCTCAAAAGTTAGCGATTTAAAATAAAAGTTACTTAAAAATGAAGTAAGGTAGATTATAATGAACAACCTAATATGTTTATCTCAGAAAATGTGAGAAACTCAAAACCATCGGACTATGCAACTTTATTAAGTGCAACTTGCTGCAGTGACGGGTTCTATCAAAATGACTTCTTATTCTGTCTATGCAGTGTTTATGTAATAAGTGTCTCATTATCGCTCTAGTTAGATCTGGAAGGTCAAATGTAGACAAGTTCTTTCGTTTAGAAAATTGCATGGCTTCAGAAGCACACCGATTACGTAACTTTAAATCTAAACTGTAAATGCACAGGTATTTGCTAGGATATTTAGGATAACACCAATGTGTTGAGGGTGAGGTGGCCAAATTGGTAGAGCACATGCCCGCCGTGCGAGAGATCGAGAGTTCAATTTCTGACTGAGTCAAACCAATGACATACAAAATTGATACTTGTTGCTTCCTAGCCTGGTGCTCTGCATTAATAGGATAGGGCAAGGACTGGTTAGCTCAGTGTCAGGATAATGTGACTGGGTGGGATATCGGGCCATGGTGCTGGCAGCCTGATTTCCCAATGAGGCACGACTATAAAGTCGCCATAAGTGCACACTGTCACAAGTTGGTACCCGTCCTGATATGACCTTACATGTTGACAGGACTTAAAACTCCAACAGCCAACCAAACAACCAATGTGTTGAACGTCATTATTGTAACACCCCCCCCCCCCCAAACACACACACTCCCTTCAGAATAGACACTGCACTGAAGACGCCAGCAGCCTAGGGTGCTGCAACAGCTCGTTATGATCTGGAAGCATTGTGTGGCAGTGTGGTGGGCGTGGGTGTGGATACAATGTATAGGTTGCCAGACTGCCTACCACGACCACACCCGTATCTGGGACCATTAACTAGGCCCATGGCTCTCTAAAAAAAAAATCCCCCAAATAATCGTAAACACACTAGCAATAATACTATTAATAGTTACACTAATAATGGCTGTAATACTGTAACATATTAATAACGATAACATTGCTGCAGACACAGATATATGTGCTTATAAAAAGAGGACATGTAATAGTGATAAGGATTTGTTTGTTGGTGTTTTATGTCATAGCAACAATTAAGATCATATCAGGATGAGTACCAACTTCTGAGCATGCACACTCATGGCGGTCTTATAGTGCTGCCCCACTGGGAAACCAGGCTACTGTCAACAACTTGTTGTAATGCGCACTCATGGCGACCTTATAATATAGTTATATTGCTTCTCCACTTGCACCATAGCCCAATATCCCACTCAGTCACATTATCCTGATACTGAGCTAACCAAACCAGTCCTTGTCCATTCATATTAATGTTTAGTGCTTATACCCCTGTCACACTACGACGTAACGAGCCAACGTGAGCCTAACGTGGTCAGTTTTCGTCATTATGTTGGGTTACGTCATGATGACGTCAGAATGACGTTAGAATGACGTCGAGCTACGTCACATTACGTTGTGTTACGTCGAGTTACGTTGAGGTTTTGGACATGTTCAAAAATTTTGATGTAGCTCGAACGTAAGGGTTTACGTTCGCCGTACGTTCTGTTCACGTTCAGTGAACGTCAATGACGTTAAACGGACGTTTTTCCAACGCTGCTCACTACGTTCAACTACGTTCCACTACGTTGACCCACATTAAACCGAGTGCAAATGCCCACGTGGTGTAATGGGAACGTCAGGAGAACGTCGGGAGAACGTCAGGAGAACGTGCATTCAACGTACGTTCAACGTCTCATGACATAGGTAATGTCATGTAACGTTCTTCTGGCGATGGAATAACGTTCATAACGTTCGTGAGCATAATGACGTTGTCCTCTCTCGTTGAATGACGGTATCACTACGCTTTACCGACGTTACGCTCTCGTCCACTACGCTGCATCCACGTTCAACTTCTGCCCAAATTTGCATACTACGCCCAGAAGTTCAACGTTCTTCACGTTCTCCCTACGCTGACGTCATTATGTCGTAGTGTGACAGGGCCATAAGCTAGGTAGTGATAAGTATCGACATCATAAGTTATTGGTTTGACTCGGTCAAGATTAGAACCCTTGACGTTCCATACGGGAACCCAGCGCTTTTACGGATTCGCCCACAGCGTTCGGTTTAATGATAGACATAATAAGCGTTGATGATAATACTAATAGTAATAATACAAATAGTAATAATACTAACAATACTAGTAATAAGTTATGGTAGTTGGAAATGAGGGTGTGATGGAGTCGTTCCGATTCCATCCGCAACTCATTATTAAATTCTTGAAGGAAACTGGTTTTTACCAAAAATTAATTTTCCATTATTAAATTGAAAAGTTGTTTACTGCTGATTTTACCACAGTTGTATGCTCTTTGGCATACATTTCTACTTGTTTGAAATATATTAATTTGTTTAATTCCGATATGTCTAACCACTGTATGATCCCCAATAGCCGATGGCCACTTTTTGTGCTGGGGGCGGGGGTCGTTAAACAAAGAAACAAAAAGTACAGAAATATTAAATACTAAAATAAGTTACAGATACAAAAACATGAAAAGGTAAAGCTGCATACTGCGATAAAGGTAATAAAATTGTCTAAACCAATGCAAGTCCCTAGATTCGATCCTACATATCAAACTTAGATATGAATGCACTTATATTAAATATTCACTGCTACATATAATGGGTATGAAGTCAACTTAAGGCCCTGTCACACTACGACGTATAGCCTTAGCGTATGCCAACGTATATGATTTTGGGCCAACACATCGATGTACGTCGAGATACGATATGGGTACATTAGGCGTACACTGGCATACGCTGGTATATGGCGTCGCACGCCAAGGCTCCCCAAAAATGTTGTGCATGTCAAAAAACTTAAACGTGTGACAACGTGTTGGGTATTGGTTAGTATACATTAGGCATACGCTTTGTATACGTTATACATACATCGTTAAACGCTAGACGTACGTTATACATATGTTAAAGTATGTTAGTCGTAAGTTGAGCCAGCGGAAACGTACAGTCCGCGTATCGACAACATATTGACAACATATGAATAACATAGTCTAACGTACGTTTGGTGTTTCTCCACCGTGTCTTGACATATTTAACGTATAAGGCTTACTTCTGTCGATCGAATAACGTATATAACGTTCACTGGCATTCTGTGAGCGTTTTGCGTTTGGCCATACTTTCTATGATACGCTCTCATACGCTAGCAATACATCGGACATACGTTGTGTATATGTCCAACTTTGCTCCCCTGCGCCGAAAAGCTTGACGCTTCTCGACATATAAAAGTGATTTCATCTGTTGGGCATACCCTGACGAAATACGTTGTAGTGTGACAGAGCCTTTATAGAACTTGTTACTGCAGCAAGTCATACACGCTGTAAAGTAAACAAATATATACAATCCCATGTCATGATGCCCAGTATGTTCGAGTGTACATTAATTTGCATGTTTACACTTCAGGGATTGGGACGTAGCTCTGGCTGTCGAGTGTCCACCTATGAAAGTGTCATCATATCGATCCTGTTCAGTGGACACATTTGCAGTGTGGGCTATTTTCCATTCCAACTGGCGGTCCGTAGCTGGTCCATCAAATGCTGCGGTATGTGCTGTCCTGTCTATGGGAAAGTGCATATAAAAAAAAACTTGCTGCTTATCAGAAAGAGTAGCCTATGTGGCGGCAGCTGGTTTCCTCCAAAGAAATATGTCAGAATGACCATATGTTTGACATCCAATAGCCGATGAGGCATTGTTACATAAAAACAAACTTTCCTCTTTTATTGTTGTTCACATTTCAAAATATGTCCAAAGTTAGCTATTTATACTAATAAAAGACCTAAACTAAAGCGAAATAGATCATAACAATGAACCTAATGTATTTTTTTTTTTTAAAGGCCCAGTCAGACCATACCAGACTGAGTACCGGACACCACCGGACAAAGAATTGTCTAGTCCGGTGGTGTTCGGTTTCGAACTGTTGCAACCGCCGCCGGCCGAAACGGACACTAAACGGACAAGAAACGTACATTAACGAATAGCCAACGGTCGAGAATCAGACGAGAACCGAACGGCAACTGAATGTCAAATGGACGGACCGGACACCAACCGGACTGATCACATATACGCCGAAAACAGATTTGAAAAAACGACGGACCGAATTCCCGCAGCACCGTCAACGGACTCTTCAGGAAGCAAACCGGAGGCGTAACGGATGGGTACTGGACATGAAACAGACAAAATGGACACCAACTGTACACCTCAGTCCGACGGTGTCCGGTACAAGTTTTGTGCATGTTTAAAACTTGCTACCGTACACACAGGACACGTCGGATGCCAACCGTAATATAAACCGTACATTGCCCTATTTCACCGGACAGTGTCCGGTTTATCCGGTTCCTCAATCCGGTGAGGTCTGACTGGGGCTTTAATATGACATTAACTCAAAAACATCGAATAATTATAATGCAACTTTAAAAATAACCAAATCACAGAAGTAATAAGGGTAGGCTACAGATGTAGAAGAGAGTCGAGGTGCGCTGCTGTGTTTAACTGACTGCCCGAGACCTCGATATTAGATCTGGGATGAAAGTGATCTGGGATGAAAGTGATCGCGGAGGGGGAACAACCGGAAATCGACGGCGAGGTGGGCGATAATACAGTCACAACAATCAATGACAGTCGACCGCTCTCCAAGGATAGCCTATACTGACTGATCAGAGAAATGGAGCTAGAATAGTGCTAGGAGAGTACTGGATGAAACCTGACTCCTCGCCCACCTCCGCCTCTGTTTTTTTAATTTAATTTTTTTTTTATTATTGAGGCTGTATTTATACTGCCTCTGTTAAGCCTCTGAGAAAATCCATAGAATATTTTAGAATATGTAGAATTGTTTGTTGGGGTTTACATACTGGCACATCTAAGGTCATATCAGGATGTCTACCGATGGATGTGCACGCTCATTGTGACTTTATAGTGCTGTCCCACTGGGATACCAGGCTACCAGCACCCACTCAGTCACATTATTCTGACACTGAGTTAATCAGTCCTAGTCTTATCCTAGTAATGCCGATCGCCAGACTAGGTAGTGACAAGTATCAATTTTGTACCTCATTGGTTTGACTCGGCCAGGATTCGAACTCACAGTAAAACCTCTCTATACTGACCCCTCCATATATAATAGAAATAACACAAATTACCCAAATGCACGGAAATCCGCGGAATCGCGGAAAACTTTCATTCATGACTGATTTAGCGCCGTATCAACGGTATTTCCCCTTGTACCAACACATTGTTGGCACGTCGAGACATAATGAATGGATTTGTTAATAAAACACAACCAAGTAGCGTGTACCGCCCCCCATAAAAAAACAGCTCCCCCCCCTCCCCACACCTATATACTCACCGGACACGAGCACCTGGACGAGGAATGGTGGGGGTGGCCTTTAAAAACAATTATTAAATTTTTTAAATGGCAAAAAATAATCTCAAGTGATCTTTGTCCCTTGACTGCGTGCCATGCCCGTCGGACACTAGGCGAGATTCCCGACTGTTAGTAAAGTAAAGCTTGTTTTATTTAACGACGCCTCTAGAGGGCGTTGATTTTTATCATCGGATATTGGTTTGTTTGTTGTTGTTTTACGTCCTAGCAACATCTAAGGTCATATCAGGACGGGTACTGACTTGTGACAGTGCGCACTCATGGCGACTTTATAGTGCTGTCCCACTGGGAAACCAGGCTGCCGGCACCATGACCTGGTATCCCACTCAGTCACATTATCCTGACACTGAGCACACCAGTCCTTGCCCTATCCTAATAATGCCGAGCGCCTGGCTAGGAAGCGACAAGTATCAATTTTAAAGTCATTGGTTTGACTCGACCGGGACTCGAACCCACGACCCCACGATCTACCAGCACGGGAGACGGACGCTCTAACTCATTCGGCCATCCCGTCTGGAATTCGGATATTGGACGTCAAACATATGGTCATTCTGACATATTTCTTTAGAGGAAACTTGCTCTCGCCACATAGGCTACTCTTTCCGATAAGCATCAAGGGGTATTTTATATGCACTTTTCCACAAACAGGACAGCACATACCACAGCCTTTGATGAACCAGTTGTGGGCCACTGGTTGGAACGGAAAATAGCCCCAATTGCAAAATGGATCCACTGAGAAGGATTGATCCGATGACCGACAGTTTCACAGGTGGACACTCTACCGCCTGAGCTATGTCCCGCTCCCTCCCGGCTGTTAGAGGAGCGGAAGTGGGACAACTGTGTGATGCATACCAAGCTGTGAATGTCAGATATGTGTGTGCACACACGCCTATGGCAGTGTCTCCACTATGCTGTTTGTTGTTGGGAAAAATGACTCGCAGTGATTGAGAAAAGTGCCACACTTCCACAAAAATAGAAAGAAAGTTCCAATCGCTTGAAGTAAATATGTTTTATATGACCTCGTCTGGGTCATAAACCAGTTTTTGTGTGTTGTGTGTGTTTTTGTTGACTTTTTGTGTGTTTTGTATATTGTGTGTGTATTTGAGAAACAACACAAATTGCCAATACAATTTTTTCGCGGGAATCATGTGTATACTATATAGATTCCATCACTTCCTCTGACCTCAGAAACCAGAGAAAATGGACCTTTTTTCTCTCCCTGATTTGCTGGGTCACCAAAAACAGTAATTGCATGTAGTACTGTATTCTCGTGGGTTAATGCCCTGGATGTTTAAATTGGCAAATCACTGAAGTGGGGGGTGGGTGTTTACCCACACATGGGTGTTTTAAGGGTGGGCGTTTACAAAATATTGACAATTGGGGGGTGGATGTTATCCCACACATGGGTGTTAACCCACGAGAATACGGTATTGTCCGCATGTGTACATCAGTCCTTGGACTTTCGGCCGCTGTACGCGCACACACACACACACACACACACACACACACACACACACACACACACACACACACACACACACACACACACACACACACACACACACACACACACACACACACACACACACACACACACACACACCACACACACACACACACACACACACACACACACACACACACACACACACACACACACACACACACACACACACACACACACACACACACACACACACAACACACTCACACACACACACACACACACACACACACACACACACACACACACACACACACACACACACACACACACACACACACACACACACACACACACACACACACACACACACACACACACACACACACACACACACACACACACACACACACACACACACACACACACACACACACACACACACACACACACACACACACACACACACACACACACACACACACACACACACACACACACACACACACACACTACACACACACACAACACACACACACACACACACACACACACACACACACACACACACACACACACACACACACACACACACACACACACACACACACACCACACACACACACACACACACACACACACACACACACACACACACACACACACACACACACACACACACACACACACACACACACACACACACACACACACAACACACACACACACACACACACACACACACACACACACACACACACACACCACACACACACACACACACACACACACACACACACACACACACACACACACACACACACACACACACACACACACACACACACACACACACACACACACACACACACACACACACACACACACACACACACACACACACACACACACACACACACACACACACACACACACACACACACACAAACACACTGACGATCACACCAGCCCACGCCAGCCAAAAGGCCCAGATCGCGTTTCCCGAATGGGTGATCACAGACTGATCAAAGACTCTTTTGCTGAAGGAGCAGGGCGCAGTTTCTAGACAATCAACTATGATCAAAAGCAGACGTCAAATGTCCCGTATTCGGCCTAAAGAAAACAAGTCATGTTTCCTGTTGCAGGCAAGCAAAAGGAAAGTAGGATATGTCAGGAGGGATTTAAAAAAAATTTTAAAGCCATGAATCACTTGACAGCGATGTAATTTAACATACACAAAAGGTACAACGCATGTAATTTGTCAACAAATCTTCATTGAAGCAAGGAACTCTCTTTCACCAGGTATATGTGATCTTCTGAAAGGGTTTATTTCTAAAGATTAAATAATAAGCTGTGCCTCTGTGATTGTCTGAAAGGGTTTATTTCTAAAGATTAAATAATAAGCTGTGCCTCTGTGATTGTCTGAAAGGGATTATTTCTAAAGATTAAATAATAAGTTGTGTCTCTGTGATTGTCTGAAAGGGATTATTTCTAAAGATTAAATAATAAGTTGTGTATCTGTGATTGTCTGAAAGGGATTATTTCTAAAGATTAAATAATAAGTCATTTAAAGTTAATCAAATCATACTAATAAAGCAGTACAGTTTCCTGTACCACCACCGACTCCCCAACAGTGGTAGCTGGCTAAGGGGAGACTTAGCTTGTACTAATTCAAGGCTAACGTCTGTTTGACTCAGGGCGTAACCAAGGCTATTCTGAGGTCATGGAGATGAAGCTATATCCGTACACACATCATTTTGCACACTATTCACTAGCTTATTGCAGTAGAATAACCTGGATAGTTTCCTGGACTATTTACCCTCATAGTCCAAGCTCCTCACCCTCACCAAGGGGCGCATGGGCGGGGAATGCCTCAGAAGAGCATGGGCTCTGCGTTTGGTGAAACAGGTTAGCCTTCAAGTGGGTATGGAGTGAACTATCCTATTTCACATACAGTAAAACCTCTCTAAATCGACCGACCATGGGACCGACTTTAAGTGGTCCATTTACAGAGTTAGAATATTCTTACAATGGTATTGTTGGGACCCAAATAAAGCAATCGATATAGGGGAGTGGTCGATCTGTGGAGGGGTCGGTATAGAGGTTTTACTGTATATGTTTGTACCGAATGGCCGAATCAGGAAAGCGCAGGCCTCCTGTGCAGAAGGTCTATTATGGTTGAGTCAAACTAATGACATATAAAATTGATACTTGTCTCTTTCCAGACTGGCGCTCGGCATTAATAGAATATGGCAAGGACTGGTTAGCTCAGTGTCAGGATAATGTGACTGAGTGGGATATTGGGTCGTGGTGCTGGCGGTGTGATTTCTCTGTGGGGGAGCACTATAAAGCTGCCATGAGTGTGTACTGTGACAAGTCGGTACCCATCCTGATATGACCTTAAGATTTTGCCAGGACATAAAAACCAACCGACCGACCTTCACATGAACGTGGATTCTGCTATTATTTGGAATCTTTTCACTTTTGGTACCCATGGCACAATGCAATACAGCTTCTGTTTGTTTGTTTGTTTTTTGTTGTTTTTTGTCCTAGCAACATCTAAGGTCATATCAGGACGGGTACCTACTTGTGACAGTGCACACTCATGGCAACTTCACAACTTCTGAGAACGATATATATATATGTCTTTTTAACCTGTACACAGAGATGATTTTCAGACACATTGAAGATTGCAAGGGAGTGACAATAGGTGGCATGAACGTCAACAATCTTAGATATGCCGATGACAGTGTAATACTAGCAGACAGTGAGAAAAACCTACAAGATATAGTGAATAGAATCAATAAAGCTGGAATACTATTCAACATGAAGATGAATGCCAGGAAGACCAAAACAATGGTTATAAGTAAAAAGACAGATAAACCAAATGTCAATATAACCATAGATGGCACAAACATAGAACAAGTATCCGAATTCATATATCTCGGACAAAAGATTACAAATGATGGGAGATGTGAGGAAGAAATTAAAAGAAGGATAACAATAGCCCGAACAACATTCTCCAAAATGTATAGAGTGTTAACATCAAGTAAGATATTAATACAAACAAGGAAGCGTATTCTTCAGTGTTATGTGTGGTCTACTCTAATGTATGGGGCAGAGACATGGACAATCTCTAAGAAAATGTACAAACGTTTAGCAGCATTTGAGATGTGGACTTATCGAAGGATGATGAAAATATCATGGACAAAGAAGATCACCAACAAAGAAGTTCTCAGAAAAATTAAAAATAAGAAAAGCTTGTTTGCCACTATACAGACAAAGAAACTTATTTATTTTGGCCACATCATTCGTCAGAGTTCAATATACCGTACATTGTTGGAAGGGAAGGTGAATGGCAGCAGAGGGAGAGGGAGACCAAGAACATCATGGTTTACAAATATTTCACAGTGGACAGGCTTGAATTATTCACAGTCTATCAGAACAGCACACCATCGGGACAAGTGGAGAACCATTGCATCCAACCCTCGACTAGAGGACGGAACTATTGATTGATTGATATACACACACACACATACGCACACACACGCCATTCTTCAGGAGCATCCATTTGGCTCTATATAACTTATGAATGAATTATATATATATATTATATATTCAATTAAAAAACCCACAAAGCCGATAATAATTAATAGAGAAGTCCTTTATTTGCAAACAGAATGCTTCAACTTCAAGTGCGCAGTCTCTCACCCCGTGAGCCGACCCTGCAGGGCGGGGTCATAGTTCACAGAAGTGTAATTAATCATGATGGTATGAGCAGGCATGAGCAGGTCAGTCAGAGTGAGTCGCAGCCGCTGGCTTACTCACAGCCACCTAGCCAGTTTACTCACACTGCTCCTCATCATCATCATCATCAATCCCTTAACCCCGCGGGCCATTGGGACACCACAGATGACTTTGCAACCAGTTTTCTCCAGTTTCCCCTGTTCTCCGCTGCCATCTGGGATTTGCCAAACTCCAGGCTTGACCATTTCCTGATGTTGTCTTCGCACTTCTTCCTTTGTCCATCCTGCCTTCTTCCCACTTCTATTGTGCCTTGCAAGATAATTTTGGCCACACTGGATAAACGGGGAATGTGGCCATAACACTGCAGCTTGCGTCTCTTTATGATTGTCAGGTGATCTTTGTGTGGTCCAATTGCCTGCTCACACTGTTACAGACACCCGGCCCGCTTACTCACACTGTCACAGCAACTTGACCAGGAGCTCAGTCAGCACATTGACAGTAGCACACTGACAACGCCACAATGAGCACACTGACAGTGGCAAACTGACAGCACTGCAGTCATCACATTACCAGCACCATACTGACACCACCATACTCTGCACATTGCCAGCACTGCACTGAGCACATTGACAGCACCACACTGACAGCGCCACACAGACAGAACCGCACTGAGCACATTGACAGCACCACACTGACCGCTTCAAACTGACAGCACCATACTCAGCACATTGACAGTGACATACTGACAACACCTCACTGAGCACATTGACAGCACCACAGTGACAGCGCCCATTGACAGCACCATGTTCAACACACTCACAATACCACACTAACCACCATACTCAGCACATTGACATCACCACACTGACCGCACCAAACTAACATGTAACAGCACCATATACTCAGCACATTGACAGCACCAAACTGACAATTGTTACTAAATAAACTATTCCTGGGTATTTTGGAAGTGAGTGTACTCGGTCGTTTCAGTACAATATGCAAACTCAATAGTACTGACAGTAAGAAACCTAAATGAGCTTTTGAAAAAGTATAAAACCTAAACTGCTTAAAACTATTGTACTCATCATTATGCTGTCGGTCGCGATGCGACAAAGACTGCTTTCATTACTTGACTGCCGCTCTCCATTTAGCTCTCTGCTGTGAGAGTAATGTCCATGAGTCGGTCAACTATACAGACATTATTATCTATTTATAATAAATTAAATAGTACCATTTCTTAAAATTACTATACAATACAGACATTACTAACTTTAACATAGGTATCCTGTGAGATTGATCCATTTATTATAAATTAAACTACCATTTCTTAGAATTACTATACTATATATAGATATTAATAACTTTAACATCAATATCCTGTGAGATTGATCCATTTATAATAATTAAACAGTACCATTTCTTAAAATTACTATACTATACAGACATTACTAACTTTAACATCAGTGTCCTGTGAGATTGATCCATTTATAATAAATTAAACAGTACCATTTCTTAAAATTATGATACTGTACAGACATTACTAACTTTAACATCGGTATCCTGTGACACTGATCCATTTATAATAAATTAAATAGTCATATTTCTTGCTATGACTTCCGATGGAGTTAAAATCGCCATCATTTCATTCCTTCCCCACACGCCTCCATCCCTGCCCCGTCTAACACAAACAACTACAGATGCACAACCAACATCTACCCAACTTATGTCCACATTTCCATAGGCGCACCACATGCCAGAACATCTTAATCTAACTACAGTATAACCACGTTAAACCAAACTTGAAGGGACCCTAGAAATTTGTTTTGGATTAACCGATCATTGGTTTAACCGAGCTTTGGCTTTGACTTTGACTTGGCTTTGGCAAAAATGTGTGTGCATTATGAATGTAATAGACAATGTATGTGGACACTTTGAGGATTGTTTTCTATGTATATACAGTATAACCCCGTTAAACAAAGCTCGGTTAAACCAAACGATCGGTTAATCCAAACTTTTTCAGCGGCCCGGCAAAATACTACCATTTATCATATAAAAAAGTTGGTGGGGTCTCAGATGACCTTATAACCACATAAAAGTTTGGTTTAACCGTACCGGAAGCGGCCTCGAGACCGACAATTTTGTTTGGATTAACCAATAACTTGGATTAACCGATAATTTGGATTAACCAACTTTGGTTTAACCAACTTTTTTATAAGATAAAAACTGGTATTTTGCGGGCCGCCGAAAAAAGTTTGGATTAACCGATCGTTTGGCTTAACCGAGCTTGGTTTAACAGAGTTGTACTGTCCTAAAACTAACCATCAACATATACTTACACCAGGCAGCCCACCCGCTGTGTGCCTGGTAGACTGACTGGCAAAGTGGCAGGCTGGCAGGCTGGCAGGCTGGCTGGCTGGCTGGCTAACTTCCACAGCACTACCATCAAAGTACAGTAAAACCTCTCTAAATCGACCGACCTTGGGACCGACTTTAAGTGGTCCATTCAGGGAGGTGGTCGGCTTAGGGAATTAGAATATGGTTACAATGGTATTGTTGGGACCCAAATAAAACCTTGTACCTTGTCTTTTCAAGCCAAGGTACAACAGCTCACTCAGAGGGGCCTTCTTTTCACAGCGAGTGAAATGGAATGAGCTACCGGAAGAAGCGGTGGAAGCAGCTACCATGAATCAATTCAAGAATGCGCTGGACAGGGCCTGGGCCAGAGAAACATTCCTGTACGATTTCGAGGCTGCATACCATTAGAGCTGAGAGCTATGAGCTTTGTATAGGCTACCACAAGCCTGCATCAAAGAAGAGGATAATAATAACAATAATAAAACGATCGATATAGGGGAGTGGTCGATCTGTGGAGGTGGTCGGTTAGAGAGGTTTTATTGTATGTCAATAAGTATCAGCATACACCATTCTCCATAACTTATCACACACACAGTCGCTTACCAATTAATCCATCATGAACAATATTTGTGTAAAAAAAAAAAAAAAAAATTTTTTTTAAACATACCAGCAACTATGGCTGGAAGACTGGTGTATTAGTTCTGATACATGAGTAATTCTGAAGAATGAACAAAATTACCGCCACACAAAAAAAACCACCACCATAACTAGTTTGAAGACAAAGCTAACAGGCTGTTTCTGTTAGAGGATTTACAGTCGCAGACAAGCGCTTTCATCCACCTGTCTGCAGCCCCATACATAGAGGAAGTTCACCTGTGCTATTCGGACATAAATAATGAAGCACCGAGAAGAGAATGCCAACTGCATTTGTCCAGTGTTGGTTGTTGGAATTTTACATCCTGGCAACATCTACGGTCATATCAGGATGGGTACCGACTTGTGACAGTGCGCACTCATGGCAGCTGGGAAATCAGGCCATCAGGCCATCAGCACCATGACCCGATATCCCACTCAGTCACATTATCCTGATGCTGAGCTAACCAGTCCTTGCCCTATCCATATTAATAGCGAGCGCTAAGCTAGGAAGTAACAAGTAACAATGTTGTACGTCACTGGTTTGACTCGGCAGGGAATCAAACTCCCCATCTCCCGCACGGGAGGCTGGCGCTCTACCGATTCGGGTACCGCGTCCGGTTTTTGTTCAGTGTTCATTTGTCTATTTCAACAGTATTTAACAGTTCTCCCCATTTCATCCATTCTTCTTCTTCTTCTTCTTTTTAAAGATATATAGCCTAGACTTAAAATAGAATTTCTATGTAAAGCTACATGGGTTTAAAGCTGCATAGTCCGATGTTCTCTGTGGCGGAGTGGTTAGAGTGTCTGACTTTTTTCTAGGTCAGACTCCTAATCTGAGGGTCAGCGGTTCGATTCCCATGCCCCCAGCTCTGCCAATTTGGTGTATAACTTACAGCGTCATCAAAGGCCGGTTGCTCTCATACCATGTCTATGTGGTGTGGGAGGTTAAAAATCCCTTGGGTCGGTAAAAGTGTAGGCTCGGGCTTTCTATCGACCAGCAGTGGAATGAGGAAGACCAGTCGTCTATGACTGAAATTTCCCCTGCTTAAACAACTAATGGACCAAACAAAAAACAAAAAAACAACATCATATTTTCAAAACCAAAACAATTATAATCTAGATTTGACTTGATACTTATGCACTTATTAAGCATGTGTTTCTACACAGAACGGAATAAAGACTGAGTCAATTAAATAGAACCTGCTACTTCAGAAATCCATGCTTGCCAAAATTAATTTGACACGTTGGCACTTCAATTACAGTAAAACCTCTTTAAATCGACCGACCATGGGACCGACTTTAAATTGTCCATTTACGTAGGTGGTCAGTTTAGGGAGTTCTTTGTATCATTACAATGGTATTGTATGGGAAATCGTTTGGGACCGAAATAAAGCGATCGATATAGGGGAGTGGTCGATCTGTGGAGGTGGTCGGTTAGAGAGGTTTTACTGTATATCTCAAAAGTTGGCCATTTAAAAGAAGTTACTTTAAACTAACATAAGGTAGATCATAACAATCAATTTAATATAAGGTATCCATGCCAAAAGTAGCCAGATAGCACACCACACAGCAGAAAATCAAAAAAAATTAACATAGACTACTAACCAGGGGCCATATGCATGTGTTAGCGAGCCAAAACGCGGTTAGACCAGATTTCTGGTTTAGCGCCGAAAAGTCGCTATGCATGGAGCAGTGTTAGGGCTAACACCACAAGCTTAAACTAGGTTATGGTAAACCCGTTCCATAGCTGGTTTACAGGCGGTGTTAGGTACCGATTAGGGCCAAATCTATTCAATGCTGTCATATTTAACAGAGTTACATAGTCAAATAGTGAAATTTTATTAAATTAACCCTAAAATCGAAGCGAGATTAACACTGCCGCCGCAAAGGCGGTGATATTAATATTTTCGAATCGACGAATGTAAGTAAACAAATCGCCGCCGCCGCATGGACGTCGATATCCATACTGTCCAATGTCAACTAAACATGGCCGCCACCGTCGTATCAGCGGCAATATATTAGGCTCAAATCTATTAAATGCTGTCATATTTAACAGAATTACATACGCCAAAAGTGAAATTTAATAAAAAATTAACCCTAAATTCGAACCGATATTAACGCCACCGCCGCATTGGCGGCATTATTCATATTGTCGAATCGAGGGATTTCCCAAATCTATAAATAACTTCATGTTTGGCTATAATCAAAGTGTTACGCGCTCTTGCATACCGCTTGACATATTTCCTGACATCAGTGATAGCTAAACGGTATCAGGCTGTAACACCAAAAGCCGCCCATGCATACGGGCCCTGACCAACCAACTATCTATCTGCTACTGAAATGCAGGCAATCAAATACCTTATCAGCAGCTACTGTCTGATAAGATAACACCAACAATACAGCTGGCCAGCATTGAAAACAAGCCTGAATACCCAGACATATATGCTATGGACAGTACAAATACAGCCTCAATAAAAATTTAAAAAATGTAATGTATTTATCACAGAAAACTGACAGAAACTCAAAACCATCGGACTACGCAACTTTAATAATATGCCTACAGAATGTGACACATTGCTTCCCAAAGGCCGCACATTCTGTATCGTTTCATTATTGAAAGATGGGAGTATTAAAGTGGTGTGAGTTACACCCTCGTACATTACCCCATCTCTGCCAATTTGGATTTCCACCGCTGTGTATAACTTACAGCGTCATCAAAGGCCAGTTGCTCTCATACCATGTCTATGTGGTGTGGGAGGTTAAAAATCCCTTGGGTCGGTAAAACTGTAGGCTCAGGCTTTCTATCGACAAACTGTCTAATGGTGAAAACAAGCCTATTCAGGCTTATCCATGATAGGCAGTATAAATCTTCAACAACAAAGGCTAACATTTCCAATTTCCTGCCATGAATGAGAAACAGATGAAGAAAATGATTCTGAAAGGTTTGCAGATGAGAAGATATCACCACTCGATTTGAAATTTACGTAAATCTGACTCGCAGGGGGGGGGCTTTTTATTTTCTTTCTTTAAAAAAAATTGTCGTTGAGGACATTGTGACAATTGATGTGCAAATTATGCTCAGATTCATATTTAATACATGTATATAAAGATGGATGGGGAGTAGAAGATGAAGAAGAAGAGGAAGAAGAAGAATGAGGAGAATGAGAAGACGGAGAAGAAGATTGGTTGGTTGGTTCTTCTATGTCCTGGCAACATCTAAGGTCATATCAGGATGGGTACCGACTTGGGACAGTGCTCACTCATGGCGACTTTAAAGTGACGTCCCACTGGGAGACCAGGCCACCAGCATAATGATCTGATCCACTCAATCTCATTATCCTGACACTGACACAACCAGTCCTTGCCATATCCTAATAATGACGAGCGCCAGGCTAGGAAGCGAGAAGTATAAACTTTTAAGTCATTGGTCTGACTCGACCAGAGTTCAAACCGTTGGGTTCGAATCCCACGATCTACCAAAACTGGTGGTGCCTGGTCTCCAACCACTTTTTCATGGCGCCGACCGAACTGGTCGCAAGGAGGTTGCAAGTGCATCAGCTGCAACCTCCTTGTGTCCAAAATTTCCGAAATAGTCGCGTGGAGGTCGGCGACCTTGCAGCGCCATTATGTAAGGAGGGCGTAAGCCAGTCGTAAGGAGGATGTATGGACGTCATGAATCGATCGTAAGTCAACGCAGGCCTCGTGTGACTGGGGTATGAGCTGGCCACCACTCTCCAAGCAGATGGTGAGTCATCTGACACGCCCGAACATCTGCTTGGCGATTGGGACAAGGTTCGGCTGGTGTAAGGTTAGACCGGTTCTCCTTTGTAACATAGCAGGCGGGTATCTACGATTGAACTAAGCTATTTACACGAGCTGACGCGAATAAGGCCGTGTACACGAGCTGACGCGAATAAGGCCGTGTGCATAGGATTAGGTACCGGCAGTACTTAGATAACACTAGAAGAAAGTAGGAAAAATTGCTGGTTTCTAAACACTCACATTTGGGTGTATGTCTAAATTTTTTAAATACCCAGAAAGTACTGTGAATGAACTAAAGCTTTACTCTTTATTTTATACCACAATTACTTGGGATATATATATTAAGACAACACACCAAAAGGAGATTTGTTACAGGCACTTTTGCTAATTAGCGCATTCTTTTGCATCACATTAATCAGAACAAGTACCAAAGCAAGCGGTTTTGTTTTGCTCGGTGCTGAATCGCCATTGGTTACATAGGATATTACTAGATCCTATCAGAAAGACCACTAGATGAGCTTTAATTTGGTATTGAGGATTTGCGTGTGACGTAGGCATCATCACACTACTCCTGCATCGTGGTTGGATAGGTGGTGTATGTAAATAAAATAAAAAGCACAAATCCTTCTTTTTTTCTTTCTTTTTTTTTGGTCCATTAGTTGTTTAAGTAGGGGAAATTTCAGTCATAGACGACTGGCCTTCCTCATTCCACTGCTGGTCGATAGAAAGCCCGAGCCTACACTTTTACCGACCCAAGGGATTTTTAACCTCCCACACCACATAGACATGGTATGAGAGCAACCGGCCTTTGATGATGCTGTAAGTTATACACAGCGGTGGAAATCCAAATTGGCAGAGCTGGGGGCATGGGGTATCGAACCGCCGACCCTCAGATTAGGAGTCCGACCTAGAAAAAAGTCAGACACTCTAACCACTCCGCCACAGAGAACGCCACAATTCTATTCACTGCTACAATCTAATTCTGTTATGTAGAATCATGAGTATTCAATCGGGGGTTGAAATAATGTTTATTTAACAGAATAACTGACTCAAAAAGTGAAATCCTGATAAATTAAACCCAAAATCCAAGCGATATTTTAGGCCACCGCCGCACAAGCGGCGATGTTGCCTAAGCATAAGCCTTAGTCTAAGTTAAACAAAACAAAAAGCACAAATATATTCACTGCTACGATCTAATTCTGTTATTTAGAATCATGGATATTCACTCAGGGATTGAAATAATGTTTATTTAACAGAATAACTGACTCAAAAAGTGAATTTCGGTCAGATTAAACCCAAAATCGGAGCGATATTAATGCCGCAGCCGGATCGGCAGCGATATTGTCGAAGGTAAACAAAACAAAAAGTACAAATATATTCACTGCTACGATCTAATTCTGTTATTTAGAATCATGAATATTCAGTCGGGGGTGAAATAATGTTTATTTAACAGAATAACTGTCTCAAAAAGTGAAATCCTGTCAAATTAAACCCAAAATCCAAGCAATACTGAGGCCGCTGCCGCATTGGCAGTGTTAGGCCTATAGCCTAGCTGTACTTTCTATCCAACCATGATGGCCGACGAGGCACTGATCACGTGGTGCTAATCGTTTGACGCAAATCCTCAATAGACTACATCACTGTTCCAGCGGCATGGTGCATTGTGGGATGCGTCAGAGCAAAACAAACCTGCGAGAAGCACATGACACATGCTACACTGGGTGCAGCTATGAAACGTGCTAGTTTCAGCTCATCTCAGCTCTTGTTTGAAACATAGAATACCAACTAAAAATATATATATAATAAATTAAGATATTATTCTTTTATCCATCAATGCATTTACATCAATATAATATGCACATCTTATGCCATGTGCATTTAGATTTAGACAAACCTGGGCACTCAGATTAGTGTTAGAGCCATAGCCAGAGTCAGTTTTACATATTTTATTAATGTTTTTATTGATATCCTATGGTTAATGACATATGTAGAACTAGAACATTAGTAGGGTTAATCAGATATTGGTTATATATTTCTCTGAAACAAGTGTCTGTCGACACATTTGGCATTTTAATATTTAGAACAAGAATTAATAATGGGGATGTGGATATCACTGATTGTTTTGTGTGGAATTGTATCTTTCTTAGCTCAAAATGTTTAACTATGGCTAGTTTTGTCTCAGCTATATTCATCAGATCATTATATTGCATGTGTGCATTTGTTGTTGAAGTTTTTGTTGTTGAAGATTTATACTGCCTATCATGGATAAGCCTGAATAGGCTTGTTTTCACCATTAGACAGTTTGTCGATAGAAAGCCCGAGCCTACACTTTTACTGACCCAAGGGATTTTTAACCTCCCACACCACATAGACATGGTATGAGAGCAACTGCCTTTGATGACGCTGTAAGTTATACACAGCGGTGGAAATCCAAATTGGCAGAGATGGGGAATCGAACCACCGACCTTCAGATTAGGAGTCCGACCTAGAAAAAAGTCAGACACTCTAACCACTCCGCCACAGAGAACACCATGTTTATGCCAAATTGCTATGTATTTCTATTCATTTTGAATAAAAATCAAAGTTTTTCCCTACACGTATCGACAAGCTCAATGGCCATTCGCATTTGCTTTGCTGCCAATGCCGTTTTCAGCGCATGCGCAGTCGGAACCGTGATCCTGTCTATACAATACATATATTTACAATGCAATAAAATTATGCCAAACAAACAAAAAACACTTCATGTTTCATTCAGTCTTAAAGGCATATTTTGTTCAAGTCAATAAAACCATCATAAAATGAGAATATCTTCAAAAGTATACAAAATAGAACCTTTCTGTTTGTTGTGCTATTCTGCACACAGACACAGACACACAGACACACAGAGAAAGAATAGAAATAACACTAGCTTCATTTGGAGATAACATGTGAAGTCACATTTTACACAAACACGCTGCCTCTTGTCTTAAACATAAAGGCCCTGCCACACTACGACGTAAGGCATCAGCACGTGCTCAATGTTAGAAAATTTGCCAGTACGTCAGCATTCATCTAACTTCTCAGCGGCGGCGGATAAAAATGGCCATGTACACAACGTACACACAATGTACGTAATGTATGCAGAGTGTATCTCTGACGTATTGCTAGCGTATGAGAGCGTTCAGGTGCCTCGCAAAATGTTTGCAGAACGCTCACGGAACGCTGCCCATACGTCTGAACATACGGCTAATGTGCAGCAATGTATACCAATGTATCCCTAACATACGCCGATGTATCCCGAACGTACACACAGGGTATGTTCAATGTACAAACCACATTTTTTAGCATGCACTCAATTTTTTCATAGCCTCGACGCAAGACCACGTACTCGGGACGTACCCGACGTACACCCAACGTATACGTAACATATGACGAAGTACACCGACGTTTTGGTCGAAAATCACATACGTCGGCATATGCTAAGGCTATACGTTGTAGTGTGACAGGCCCTTGACTCGTTGAAGCTGCGTATTTAAACATCACCTAACGCTGCAGCCCTGTACGTCAGCGTTCTATATTAGAACGCACTGCCCTACACTCGACCAATCACCAGGTTAGCCTCAATCACTGCATTGCGCGATCTGCGGGCAGTGTGACAGCTCCTCACGTCTGTCCGTGAGCAGTCCTAGCTGCCCCCTCCCCGGCCTTCCAAGAACAAACAAAAATCAAATATACAACAAAATAAAACGCAAATATACAACAGAATAAAACCCCAGCGCGCAACAGCTTCAAGGGTTCCTTTTAACAAACATCCCCCCCCACACACACACCCTAAATATATATATATATATACATATATATATTTAAATACCACCCAAATAACTAAGAATATATTAGAGAATAAAACGTGTTGAATCTTCATACTTCCCCCATGAAACCGACAAACTGTGGATGATTCTAGCATGACAGGATGTACAAGAAAAATGTCTAGTTGCAGGGCTATGGTAACGGAAGCAATCTTTCACCGGTTTAGTTGCTGCGTGAAGGTTTCAGGGGCAAGGGAAGAAGAGGGGTCGCTGAGTCAACACTCAGCGCTGTGTCTCGCCTGTCTGGGATTTTTGCGCTATCGTAGTAATACTAATAGTAGTGAATTTAGACTGTCTTGTGGTGGTCTCCTCCTACACACCAACTTTTACCCATTTGTTTGCACATCTAAAGTAATGCATATTGAACGTATGATATAACAAGGGGGTGAGGGAAGACTTCTTGTATGTCTTTTTCTGTCCTCCTCCTCCTCCTCCCTCCCTCCCTCTATCTCTCTCCCCCCTCTCTCCTGCCTTCTGTTCTTATCTCTCCACCACCTCATATTCTCTCTCTCTCTCTCTCTCTCTCTCTCTCTCTCTCTCTCTCTCTCTCTCTCTCTCTCACTATATATATATATATATATATAGTATAGTTATACGAGTCTTACCTTGGTACAGATGATGGATAACTGTTGTTTTACCGAGGTATAAGCCTCGGATAGATGTGGGCTAGGGAGAGGTAAGCACGTCCGGTACCAGCAATCTTAACCTACTTATTGAGGATAAAAATGACTTTCAAACAATGGATACTATTACTTTACCGAAAAGGTACACCAACGGAATAGATGTGGCAGGGTGTGGCGGGAGGGCCCTAGCCCACATCTATCCGAGGCTTATACCTCGGTAAAACAACAGTTATCCATCATCTGTACCAAGGTAAGACTCGTATAACTATACTATTTTACCTCGGTAAACAGCCTCAGGCTAGCCTCAGGCTAGGGAGACCTTTACATAATTCATTTTTATCCTTAATATCATTCTTTCTTATTATTATAACATTCTAAATTTTTGTTCTCACCTATTCTTGTTAGTTGGCGAGAAGACGCTTTGCAACGCCGGTAGGCTTTTCTAGTCGTTTATTATAATGTTTTGCAAACGACTTAGCCGTCTTCCAGCCTGCATGCGCTAGTATTCTTTTCACAGAAATACCAAGCACCCGTGCCTTGGAGACCATGGCTCCTCTAGTTGAGTGGGAAGAGTATTTACTCGTATCCACTCCAGCCAATTTCAACACCGTAATTGTCCATCTGGCAAGTGTGTCTCGTGAAATCGCCTTATGTGGCTTTATAAAGCTCACTAATAGTTGTTGTGATGCACGTAAATCCTTTGTCTTGTATATATAAGCCCGTATGGCTGACACAACACATAATTTCCGATCACTCGGAAAACAGTCTAAGTGAACCGTAGATAAAGGGTCACCTAACGTGTTCGATTTAAGCAATTGTGCTAAATCAAACGTAGCTTGTTTCTTGTCTATTTCTAATCCAGTTAAAGACAAAGCAACAATGGTCTGTCCTCTGTGTCCGGTTACTAATAATAACAGGACCGCGACCTTAAAACCTAATTGTTTTAAATCTAACCACGAGTTGTGAGGCCAAGCCTGAAACAACTTAAATACTACAGACACATCCCAAAACCGACTATACTTTGGTTTTGGAGGATTCCTTTGATAAATTGAACGAAGTAAATAACAAATAACATAATGTTTTCCAACTGTTTCGCCATCAATTCTAGGTAATATAATTGATAACGCACACCTCGCCGCATTAATCGATCCAAAGGAAAGTCCTTCATCCTCTAGAGAACGAAGAAACCGAGCTACTTGTGAAATCTTTGGATTTGTTGGCTTAACTTTCATTAACAAACAATGTACACCCCATTTCTTTAAATAGGTTGTATACATTTTGACAGTTCCTGGCCTCCAGGCATCCGATACTATCCTATCCTCAGTAATTCTGTCCAATCCAAATTGCTGTAGCTGCTTCCTTAGAAAAGGAATGCCAATAGGGGCGTCGTTGACACGTCGCCGTGAACCACTAGCGGTCCGTGGTGCGTCAGATTCCCGAGTTTTCTTGGGAATCGTATACGATCTTTTGCCAGTTGTGAAACTGCTGGCAGCCAAGGTTGCGTGTCCCAATCGGGCACCACCAGTATCGCATGTGTCCCTTCCAAGCCGATTTTTCTCACTACTCGGCTGATAATGCTAAATGGTGGGAAAATATAAAAATAATTATTTTCCCAGGTAATAGCAAACGCATCTACTTTCCAAGCATCCGGTTCAGGATGCCAAGAAACATAACAGGGTAACTTGTTATTATTTCGTGATGCAAATAAGTCAACTTCAGGTGTACCCCATTTTTCACAAACGAAGTTAAACAAATGTGTAGAGAGAGACCACTCTAAATGGTCATGGAAATTTCTACTTTTATAATCTGCAAGTGTATTTTGTGACCCTGGAATATGCGCTACAGTCAGCCAGACTTGTTGAGCCTGTGCCCAGTTCCAAATCAGTTTAGATAACTGATTGCAAGACTTTGATTTGGTTCCACCCATGTTACGAATATATGCCATGGCAGTAGTATTATCAGTTAGTATTCTAACCTGTGATTTATTTATCTTTACTAAACTACGTAAGCCCAGATAAATAGCACGCAATTCTAGTGCATTAATATAGTCTGATTTTTCATCATCAAGCCATCTACCTCCTGTTGTGACCCCATCTCGATGAGCTCCCCAACCTTCTAACGAAGCATCAGTAGTAATTACTGTATTAGGTTCCGCCATGCGGATTGGATTTGGTGAACTTGCTATATGTTGCATCCACCATCCAATATCCTGTAACCCTTCTTGCGAAATAAACATCTTTCGCTCAAAATTGCCTTTAGTTCGTGTTAACGCTAAATTTTTATCTATTTCTAGCGACTTAATATGGGCCTTCCCATATAACACAGCAGGTGCATATGAGGTCATTATGCCAATAAGAACAGCAACCTGTCTAATTTTTGGCTTTGATAACTTAATAAGCTGAGTCGCTGTAGTCATAAACTTAATTAGTTTTTGTTCTGTTATCGACACTGTAAGGGACTGTGTATCCAGAATAAACCCTAAACATTTGAGTTGTTTTGTTGGTTTAAACACTGACTTTTGTTGATGTACATAAAACCCCAATTTAGTGAGTAATGCACATAAATCCAAAACTGCATTCACACAACCAATTTGTGTTGATGCTATAATAAAAGAATCATCTATGTATGGAAACATTATGTGACCCTCCTCGCCATTACCGAGAAAACAGGTTTAAGCAATTTAGTAAATAAACGTGGCGCACAAGCTAAGCCATTCGGCATGCAGGTAAACTCATAGAGTTGGTTATCCCAAATAAATCGAAGAAATTTTCGGTATTGTTCCATTATGGGAAGCGTATAATATGCATCCTGTAAATCAACACTAGCCATCCACGCATCTGGTGTAATCAGATCTCGTGCCGTATCTAGAGAGAACATTTTAAAATGTCGATATTCCACCCTTTTATTAAGGATTGTTAAATCCAGGATCATTCGAACATCACCATTAGGCTTCGGTCTCGAGAAAATGTTTGAAATAAACTGTCCTGAACAGTGTGTCACTTTTTGTATAATTCCTTTCTCAAAGAATTTATGTACCTGTTTAGTTAGTGCGTCTCGTTCAACTGGTTGAATGTTATATGGAAAAGGTATTATACTTTGTACAGGAATTTGTGTAAAGGGAATGTGAACACCCCTAACTATTTCTAAAATTTCTTGGTCACTAGTAATTTTGTGCCACTCAGAAATATGATTACTAATATTACCAGCCACAAAGTTGCTTACAGTTTGTGTGTTTTTAGAGGCTGCAGGGACTTGTAAAGTTTGTGTTTGGACCTCTACTTGGACCCGCCCCTGGGGAAAGGTCTCGACGAGTTGAACCCTCGGCCTATTGGCCGTGCGGTGTTGTCGGTCCAGCCTGGGCGAGCGCCCCGGCCCCGAAACCCTTGACCGAAGTTTGAACTCGGTCTGGTTCCTCTGGTGAACCGTCGTGGACGAAAATCCCCTCGTGACTTTTTGAAACGAGGAGCTTCCTGTTTCTTCTTGCCATCCATGTTTTTGCCACTCTTGGCTGCAGTCTCTACCTCTTTATAGAGGTATTGTAGTTGACCGCCAAACATCTTGGTGTTATCTAAGGGTTTCCCTTTAATCGGCTCTGGAGCAAGATAAAGCGTAAACTCCTTCCCCTCATTATCGGTAACCTTCTTAGAGCGAGCCACTTCTTTGCCAGCATCTGTGCAAACTGACTTGAAGACATTTTCATATCTTCGAAACGACAGGTAATTACCTGCCGCCGCTAACACTGCAATGCCTTTGTCCATTGTCTTAGCCAAAGACGAGAACTTATTTTCACTCTGCATCCTATTAGCCACAGGAACAATAGCTGTTAGGGTAGCCAACACTGCCTTATGCACTGTGTGCAACACATCCTCAAACTTCTTACGGTCATCCGTCATATTGACATCCCGATCCATTTCTTTAATGATGGAGTTGGGAACACCCTTTATGCCTGTTAACTCATCTCCTAACTTGGAGATAACCTCCGCCGGTTTGAACGTGCGAAAATGACCATTCACGGTCTCGCGCATAAGCGTAGTGGTTTTAACCCGCTTAGCCTTTGGCTTCTCCACCTTCTTAGCCACTTTAGTGCCAATGTCCGCATAGACCCCTTCATATATGGTGTCTGAGTCTGATTCCGTAGAAGTAGACTCAGTGGACGACTCAGAAGAAGAATATTTCCTCTTCCTCTTCTTCTTTTTGGACTTAGTCTTCCGCTTTTTGCGCAAACCAGTCTCTGCCCGCTCCTTGGTGAATTCATCACCCGAAGAAATCACCTGTTTCTTCTTCTTCCTCCGTTTAGGAGAAGGAGGAGGAGGAGCCTTAAGCTCCACCGCCGAGTCTGTGTCCAAGAAATCCTCAAATGAATCCTCTTGGACACTCGGCCTACGCCGCTTCCGAGACACAGGCGATTTGGCAGTCAAGATGTGGCTTTCCAATCTTGCAAAGCGAGCCTCCCAATCTGGAGGCGCAGGCACATCAGGCACTGCGTCCTCGTCCGGGTCGGAGAGGATATGCGCCCGGGGCTGTGTCGACGGCCCTGCCGACAACACAGGTGAGGAGTCGTACTCCTCGTCCACTCCACTCGGAACACGCCCCTCGGCTGCTGCTGCACCGCGCTTACTCCGCTTCGTGGCCATCGGGAGCTGAAACAAAGATTTTTGGTCAGTCCCGGTATATATATATGTCACAATATGGTTGTTTCAAACTCATTTGGACATCTATTGGTGTTAGAGAACGTGTTTATACCGTTATAACACAGGCGTAATAAGCTAAATTTGTGCGTGGGTTGTGGGTCAAGCCCAAACCTTACGCGGGGTCGGGACCAGTGTATCGGCCCGCCCATCCCTCTGTTCCGCACACTTCTCCCACCTGTGACTACTACGTCAACAAGTTGGAGAAAATGCTACGAAACTCGGAGAAACGCCTGAAAAAGTTTTGTCTAGGGGAGTCTATAAAAGAAACCCAGGAGCATCTCCAACATTACTCTCTATTAGAGTACGAGAGAATTTCCACATGAGATAGGGCGAAACCCACATCTCTACCCATAGTCACACGGTGACCCGGGTGTTGACATAACCGCTAATGACCGGTTTGGTTCCTTCGCGAAACCCACTCGAGTGTTCTATCCTTGGTTGTTTATAACCAAATAACTCGTCCAAATTGGACCAACGAAAGTCTAAACTTTCCATATTGATGCTCTAATGCATCATAATTAAGCTAACCACAGTTTTTATTATACTTACTGCGTATTTGCTTGTATGTAGACTAATTTTGCCGGAGCAACCCAACGACACGTTATCCAGTCGTGAGTTGTATATGCTAATTGCTGGTACCGGACGTGCTTACCTCTCCCTAGCCTGAGGCTAGCCTGAGGCTGTTTACCGAGGTAAAATATTTATATGATGTATAACGCATTATACAAGTATCAATGCTAAGGGAACATATATACTTTGCTACTTCCTTCATTGGCGCATTGGTGGAGTGCCCCACCCCCAAGCTGTCGGAGAGTTGTTTACGGGTGACCCCCCTCGTGCCACACACACTGGAGGAATATAATATATATATATAATAATTATAATATATATAATATATATACTAATTATAATATATATAATATGTATAACATATATAATAATTATAATATATATAAAGTAGGTGTCTTACAAAAACCGCTATACAGAGGTGAGGAACTGATGGTGGCAGTGTCCTTGTTCCATAATAGATTATAGAGCACAGACACATCATACATATATATATATGTGTGTGTGTGTGTATACCATCAAATAGGAAAGCACAACAAAGCAGGTAATAGATGAGAGAGAATAATCAATGATCAAGATAAATGTGTGGCAGGGGAGAAGGGTAGAGAAGGTTGGTGTATTATTACTCATCCAAAAATGTAATCCACGCCTAAAGGACCCAAAACACCTTTAGAAATTTAGGCAATGCACAATGCTTGTAAGAAAAGATGCTTGCTGTTTGAAGCTTCATGATATTTCAACACTAAGCAATAGTTCTTATCTACTTGCTCTGTCGTCTGCTCCAACTGTTTGCATATACACACATATATATATATAATACAGTTAAACCCCATTATAATACAATCATTGGGGTCTGTAAAATGTCGTCGTGAAAACAGGAGGATCATGCTAAATCGGAGATCAGTTTGTTTAATTACCCTTGAATAAAGGAATTGTGGGTCCAATAAATCATTGCGTTATATCACTATTATCAGAATCGTAGTTAAATCAGGGCACATTATATATTTATAACGGGGTTTCATTGTATTTGCTTTGTCGTCTGCTCCAACTGTTTGCATATATATAATATATATATGACATTTAAGTGGTGCAGATGACATTTAGGCAATGCAAGCGACATTTAAATATTTAGAAGAAAAATATATATACACACACACGCCATACGAGTGATCAAATGCCCCTCACATCGATCACACTCGTCCCTAATCTGCGCAGAAATCTACATGCCGAGGATATCTATGAACCCCACGGCCATGACGAGTGCGCCTGGGGCGAGCTCCAGTTACTCTGATCGCCAATAGATTCCAGTAATGAACAAATGCCTCCAGGGGAAGTGGGGCCCTGCCGACGTAACGGAAATACTCCCATAGAACAGCGCTGCTGGGAAACAAGCAACACTCGCGCGAACACTAGTTTGTCGTCTGTGGTGCCTAAATGTCGTCTGCGGTGCCTAAATGTCGTCTGCGGTACCTAAATGTCGTCTGCGGTGCCTAAATGTCTGCGCCACCTAATTGTCACCTGGAGAGCTTAAATATCTTCTATGCAGCCTAAATGTCGTCTGCACCACCTATTTATCATCTGGGAAGCTTAAATACCGCATAAATATCTTCTATGCAGCCTACATGTCGTCTGTGCTGCCTAAATGTCGCCTCGGCAACCTAACTGTCATCTGCACTGCCTAGATGTCAATGGAATGCCTAGATGTTGTCTGCACCGCCTAATTGTCATCTGCGCTGCCTAAATGTCGATGGGCAGCCTAGATGTCGTCTGCGCTGCTTAGATGTTGTCTGGACTGTCAAAATGTCATCTGCATTGCCTAAATGTCATCTGTGCCATCTAAATATCTGAATATCGCTTCCACCATCAAAACGTCATCTGTCAAATGCCTGCAGTTCACTCATAATCATATATAACTTATATTTAACCGAAATGATACAATTCTCACGAAAAAAAGATAACATTTTAGGAGGAAGCACCTCCCCCTGCAAGATATCAGCAACAACAAAATCTTCACTCCAGGTAAGCGAGAGGGGGAACCCGGTCAACATACGAGATGGGGACACTTTTGAACAATAACTATGCACTAATTGTGTTATGCTTCGCAAGTAGTGAAATTTGGAATTCATCACCAAATTCCAACCATCTTATTTCTATCGCTGGGCACAATAAGAATAATACTTACCAGACATAAAAACACTACTCACCCACAGGACGTCGCCCATGGGCGTGGCCACTGTGAGCTGGTCCACCCTCAGGTGTGCACATCTGACGAGTGATTCACCATCGACTCATGTAAAGTGGCATAGTCCGATGATTTTGAGTTTGCGTTGTTTTATGAGATAAATATATCAGGTTGATCGTTAAAATCTACCTTAACCAGACAGGATGGCCGAATGAGTTAGCGCGTCCGTCTCCCGTGTTGGTCGTGGGTTCGAACCCTGGTCGAGTCAAACCAATGACGTAAAAATTTATACTTTTCGCTTCCTAGCCAGGCGCTTGGCATTATTAGGATAGGACAAGGACTGGGTAGCTCAGTGTCAGGATAATGTGACTGAGTGGGATATCAGGTCATGGTGCTGGTGGCCTGGTCTCCCAGTGGGGCAGCACTATAAAGCCTACATGAGTGTGCACTGTCACAAGTCGGTACCCGTACTGATATGACCTTAGATGTTGCTAGGAAGTAAAACAACAACAAACAAATAAAATCTATATTACATTAGTTTGAAGTAACTTTGATTTAAGATGATTAATGATATTTGAAGTGTAAACATGTCAAATTAATTTTGGCATGCTTGGCGAAACTCTGACGACATAGGATTCAGCAGTAACGGGTTCTCTAAATTGCCTTAGTACGCCCTTTAAAAAATCATTTATATTATTATTATTATTAATATTCCCGCTCTGGTTCCTATTTTAGACCTGGCTAGTCAAACGGTTAATTTTAACAGAGCTCAATCCCATAACAATACAGACGCTGAAATAATACGACTAAGAAATGAGCTCCCTGAGATTAAAACATGTATAATTTATAAACCTATCTAAACCTAGATATCGTCGACAAAACCTTTGGACAGAATGTGAAAAGAACGTTCTGGAAATACCGTAAAACCACGAGTACAATTGAGAGCTCTAATAGAAGCATTGCGCTGGCTGTTCATATAAATCACAATTTACCCAGCTAAAGCTAGGATTCCTTACACGCGGTAGCGCATGCGGTGGCTGATTACGGGATGGTCCTTCACCCCACCCACACCCACAGTGTCATTCCTCACACTGTTTCTATGGACGCAGTTCGCATCCGCACGATCGCTACAGGACCGATTCATTTCATCGATCGCATACCGCGTGTAAGGAATCACCAGACTTAGCTTTCGATTTTTCCCATTCGCTCGCATCGCATACCGGTAGAATCTAGCTTCATGGTGTACCTCTGAACACACCCAATGGGGGGGGGGGGGGCAGACCAGGACTTTATGAGTTATATGCATATTTACCAATAAACCCAGTAATAAGAGCTCTGATTCTCCATTAATATTAAATTTCCTAGTTTACAAGTTTAAGCTCTATCAGAGGGTTTACGGTAACTCAACGCGAGGAGGGGACGCAGAAGCACCCTGTGTCGATAGGTGTCGTGTGTGCGTAGGTGCAGTGTGTAGGGTTTGTTTGTTTGTTTGTTGTTTTACATCCTGGCAACATCTAAGGTAATATCAGGACGGGTACCGACTTGTGACAGTGCACACTCATGGCAACTTTATAGTGCTGTCCCACTGGGAAACCAGGCCGCCAGCACCATGACCTGGTATCCCACTCAGTCACATTATCCTGACACTGAGCACACCAGTCCTTGCCATGTCCTAATAATGCCGAGCGCCTGGCTAGGAAGCAACAAGTATCAATTTTTAAGTCATTGGTTTGACTCGACCGGGGTTCGAACCCACGACCCCACGATCTAGCAGCACGGGAGAAGGACGCCCTAACTCATTCGGCCATCCCGTCTAGTTCAGTGTGTCGGGTCACGTTGTGTGTAGATAGGTGTCGTGTGTGGGTAAGTGCAGTGTGTAGAGTGAAACAAAGGGGGCCTAGGATAGGTGGAACTTAATTAGTATTGATTAAAGCAATTTACTCGTAATGTGTCAACGCTAATTAGTGCAAAGAACCATGGAACCATCATTACAATGTCAGTGCATTCAGCCTGCCTTTATTTTCATCCATTCCAATTAATTTTAATTTACCAGTCCAATTTGTTTGTATTCCCCCCCCCCCATTTAATTCCAAGAACTCTACCCACCATAACTAATGTATCCAGTGTATTAAAAAGAAAGGAAGAAGGTAAAAACAGAAAAAAGAATTGATAAAGAAAGTGGTTTAAAAAAAAGTTTATTCAAAGATTGGTTGGTTGGTGGAATTTTACATCCTGGCAATATCCAAGGTCATAAAAAGGGAGGAGGAGGGGGATGAGCAGCAGCAGCAGGATGAGGAGGGGGAGGAGGATGAGCAGCAGCAGCAGCAGGAGCAGGAGGAGGATGAGCAGCAGCAGCAGCAGGAGGGGGAGGAGCAGCAGCGGCAGGATGAGGAGGGGGAGGAGGATGAGCAGCAGCAGCAGCAGGAGGAGGAGCAGCAGCAGCAGGATGAGGAGGAGGATGATGAGCAGCAGCAGCAGCAGCAGCAGGAGGAGGGGGGAGGAGGAGGAGGAGGGTGAGGGTGAGGGTGAGGAGGAGATGAAAAAGAAGATAAAAAAGAAGAAAGCCAAAACATTTCTGGAGTGTTGGGTCTCTATCAGTGAGGAAGGGCGGGTGGGGGGGGGGGGGGTGCAAGGAAATATGCCAATACTGAACCAATCCCAGTAGCTGTGCACACGACAACAAAGTGCACTGAAATGCCTCCAGGTGGCACAACAAGGGCTATCGGGTACGCGCGGCACAAAGTAACGTGACCGTGGGAATCATGGGAAGCGGAAGTGAAAGCTGAGTAGCGGGGACGCAGGACGCCAGCCCGTCGGCAGACGCGGTGATTGCGCATGCGCCCCCATCAGTCGCGCCTGCGCACAGGCGCTCACAAATCAGCAGCAGAGACCGTGCTTGGTGAGTGATCCTAACGAGTGCGTGAGCTGCTCTTTCCAGCCTAGGCTAGCAGCAGCCGAGCAGTTTATTTCTGTCTGTGTTATAAGTCCCAGACCATTATGCTTTTGGTTATTTGTTCTGAATTAACTAACAAATTGGCTTTTTTAATGTCAACACCGCGAATGACTGGAGCGAAGCATACACTGTATGGACCCTGCGTCTACAGTTTGTGGCGCCAGACATAAGAGCCCAAAGAATATCTATTTAAATGTGATTGTATATTATAAATTGCCAGTAGGTATTGTAATATTACATACATGTATGCATTACAGGTATCAAGGAGGGGGGAAAACAAAAAGAGTTGGGTTGAGTGTATATAATCTTTAGCGGGTTATATTATATAGCTATTTTTTTTAGCAGGGCTGGCTGGACTGCTTGCGAGTTTGTGGTAGTACAGGAAGGTGACAGTCTGACACCAGGCAGTGCCAGGTGTTTGGCTTGATGGAATAGGTAGTTTGGTGAAATAATATGAGACACGTGATTAATATTTGATATTCATATTCTCATATTGAACTATACAGCACATAAATTAGTGTGTATGGATACACGGTGTGTAGATAGGCGCCATGTGTGGTTAGGTGCAGTGTGTAGGGATATGCCATGTGTGGATAGGCATCGTGTGTGGGTAGGTGCAGTGTGTAGGGATATGCCATGTGTGGATAGGCATCGTGTGTGGGTAGGTGCAGTGTGTAGGGATATACTGTGTGTAGATAGGCATCATGTTAGGGTAGGTGCAGTGTGTAGGGATATACTGTGTGTAGATAGGCGCAGTGTGTAGGGATACACCATGTGTAGATAGGTGTCATGTGTAGGTAGGTGCAGTGTGTATGGTTATGATGTGTGTAGATCGGCGTAGTGTGTGGGTAGGCATAGTGTGTAGGGATACAAGATGTGTAAATAGGTGTTGTGTGTGTGGGTAGGTACAGTGTGTAGGGTTACGCTGTGTGTAGATAGGTGTAGTGTGTGGCTAGGTGCAGTGTGCAGGGCTACGCTGTGTGTAGATCGGTGTAGTGTGTGGGTATGTGCAGTGTGTAGGGATACACCATGTGTAGATAGGTGCCATGTGTGGGTAGGTGTAGTGTGTAGGGATACACCATGTGTAGATAGGTGTTGTGTGTGGGTAGGTGTAGTGTATAGGGATACGCTGTATGTAGATTGGTGTAGTGTGTGGGTAGGCACAGTGTGTAGGGATACAAGATGTGTAGATAGATGTGGTGTGTGGGTAGGTGTAGTATGTAGGGTTAAGCTGTATGTAGATCGACGTAGTGTGTGGGTATGCGCAGTGTGTAGGGATACACCATGTGTAGATAGGTGTTGTGTGTGGGTAGGTCTAGTGTGTAGGGATAAGCTGTGTGTAGATCGGCATAGTGTGTGGGTAGGCACAATGTGTAGGGATACACCATGTGTAGATGGGTGTCGTATGTGGGTAGGTGCAGTGTGTAGGGCTACGCTGTGTGTAGACAGGTGTCGTGTGTGGCTAGGTGCAGTGTGTAGGCTTACGCTGTGTGTAGATAGGTGCCATATGTGGGTAGACACAGTGTGTAGGGATACACCATGTGTAGATAGGTGTTGCGTGTGGGTAGGTGCAATGTGTAGGCGCAATATGTAGTGATAGGCTGTGTGTGGGTAGGTTCAGTGTGTAGGGTTATGCTGTGTGTAGATACGCCATGATACATCGTGTGTAGATAGGTGTTGTGTGTGGATAGGTGCAGTGTGTAGGGATACACTGTGTGTAGATAGGCACCCTGTGTGGGTAGGTGCAGTGTGTAGGGATATACTGTGAGTAGATAGGAATCATGTCTGGGTAGCCACTTGCTATCCGGACAGCACTTCGTCCACACATCTCCTCTCCGCTGGCCTTGCTCCTCCTTGATATGTCTGAAAAGAGTTCCAGGAGGTGGAGCCTGCCAGCATTTCACTTTGTACTCTTACTCTGTCCATGTCTTTGGATCGCTGGATGGTCGCCATAGAGCAAATAGACACGGTCCTTTGACTCAACTCTCCTCATTTCTCTTTCCTAGACTCTACCCTTTTTTTTCTTCTCCCAGGCATACTTCTCCCCCTGACCAAGGGAGCTGTGTGCTTGGGTGGGGCCCTTTACCTTTACTTTTCTCTCGCTTTGTTCTCGTTTCTGGAACCGCTGGACCCATCTTTACCCGCCCTTCCTCGGAAACCACTGATGCTGTCTGCTGGATACAAGTGCTGTGCTACCGCCAGAGCGGAGATTCTGGACCGCCCCAATGACTCGTCGTTTAATCGTTGTAAAGACATCCCCCTGCTTCTACAACCGTCCCACCAGAAGATTATTCTTCAACCAAAGATTGAGCCGATTTATCGCAGCCTCTCTATAATGTTGAAGTTCTGCAACCGGTCACCGTTGTAAGGTTCCAAACAACCCAGTATCTATCTTTCTACGTGTGGGTAGACACAGTGTGTACGGATACACTGTGTGTAGATAGGCATCATGTGTGGATAGGGGAAGTTTGTAGGGATACACTGTGTGTAGATAGGCATCATGTGTGGGTGGGCGCAGTGAGTAGGGATACGTTGTGTGTTGATAGGCACCATGTGTGGGTAGGTGCAGTGTATTGGGATACACTGTGTTTAGATAGGCATCATGTGTAGGTAGGTGCAGTGATACACTGTGTGTAGATATGCACCATGTGTGGGTAGGTGCAGTGTGTAGGGATACACTGTGTGTATATATGCACCATATGTGGGTAGGTGCAGTGTAGGTGCAATATGAGCGATAGAATGTGTGTGGGTAGGTGCAGTGTGTAGGGATACACTGTGTGTAGATAGGCATCATGTGTGGATAGGGGCAGTGTGTAGGGATACGTCATGTGTAGATAGGCACCATGTGTGGGTAGGTGCAGTGTGTAGGGATACACTGTCTAGATAGGTGTCGTGTGTGGGTAGGCTAAAGTGATTCATTATTGTCCAAAGGAATGTTCACAGCGCCGCGCCTAGGGGCACCAGCGGCAACACTAACCCATAATCAACCTTCAGAGCCCAGCCGTCTAGTGTGTTATTAAATGTATCTCCTTAAAACTTGGAGTGGATAGCAACATCACCCCAGGGTACGTACAGAGCGTCGTCGTAAATCATTCACTTAACGAGCTGGATTGATTCAAGATGGATTACTCCAACAAGTGTTTGTAGTATCTAAACTAATTGTACTGGGAGGTACCAGATAAATAGCGGGAACTTCATTGTTTGGAAGGAGGATGTGTTCTACTCGCTCTGACCATCCAGCTATGACATAAACACGACAGATATACAAATGGTGTGATGCCCCGGTCACATACACGTTAGTGGACGGAGTTGAACGTAGTGGAGGCTAACGTAGTTGAAAATAGTTTAATGTAGTTTAACATACCGGCAACTTGGTAATAACGTGGGTGAGCCGTGATGCCGATTTATTTTTTGGACATGTTCAAAAGAGCGCTACGTTAGAGGCTGAATTTGCATCCATGATGCTAACGTACTCTAGCATGCTCTAGCATATTTGGACGAAGCCCTGGTCACATAGCCGTTAGTGGACGTAGGTGAACATAGTGGAGGCTAACGTAGTTGAATGTTCCGGCATCCATACTGTAACGTATTTATCCATACCAAAACCTGCCATACCTTAATGTATTTCAATGTAGTTTAACATACTTACAGTGTTCAACATTATCATAGTCGTACAAAGCATGCAACCAGAGGAATGGCCAGTGTTAGCAATGCATGACTGTATTGTTTAATAACAATTTGATATAACATAAAACGAGTGTCATGTTTCAGCGATAGACTGTTGATGTGGTAAATGCTTAAATTGAAATAGGACCGAATAAGTAGTGGAAGTGAGTGGAAGAAAGAGAAAGGGCGGTGACTGTGTGTGTGTGTGTATGTGTGTGTGTGAGAGAGAAAGAAAGAGAGGGAGGGTGAGAGAGAGGGAGAGGGAGAGAGAGAGGGAGAGATGGGTAGGGAGAGAAAGAGAGAGGGTGAGAGAGAGAGAGGGTGAGAGAGAGAGAGGGAGAGAGGGGGGGAATGAGAGAGAGGGAGAGGGGGAGAGTGGGGGAGAAGGGAGAAAGGGAGCGAGGTGAGAGAGAGAGTGGAGGAGAGAGGGGGGAGAGGGAGAGAGTGGGGAAAGAGAGGGAGAAGAGAGGGGCGGGAGAAGAGGAAAGGGAGCAGGGAGGAGAGAGAGAGAGAGGATAGGAGGGGGGAGCAGAGAGAGGGAGAGAGAGGGAGAGAGAGGAGAGAGAATGATAATTGAACAACCATGAACATGTTGAATGGTCCCTTAAATTAAAATAGGATCAAATGGGAGGAGCGTGTGCATGTGCGCATGTGTATGTATGTGTGTGCGCGTGTGTGTCTGTGCGTGTGTGGAACAAGAGAGAAAGGAAAAGTAGAAAAGAGAGAGGGGTGTATGTGCGACGAGGAACAAGGGGGGGGGGGAGGTGTGCGTGAGCGCGTGTACTTACATGTATATGTGTGTGTGGGGGGGGGGGGGGAGGGTGCATGGGTGTGGGGTGTTCATGTGTGAGTGCTAAATTGGTACTCATGTTACTCATTGCATGCCATAGCCAAATGGTATTTCAAGTATCCGCTTTCATAATTAGCCATCTTAGAGTGTGGAGATGGCCTATTGACATTCCATAGGCTGGCCGTGTGGGCGTGCGCACTCAGCTCTCAGCTCCCAGCCACCATCTCATCGCAGTCACTCAGTAGTTGGCACGAGGCCCTGGTGGAATAGCCCGTCAAGAATGTACCAGAAACAAGCTTAGAGTTGGTTGTTGGAGTTTTACGTCCTAGCAACATTTAAGGTCGCGCATCCGCCGTGAATATGGCCTATGCTGCCGACACGGCGTAATACCCCTGTCACACTACGACGTAATGAGCCAACGTGAGCCTAACGTGGTGATATTTCGTCATTACGTTGATGTACGTTGGATTACGTTATGATGACGTCATAATGACGTTAGAGTGACGTCGAGCTATGTCACATTACGTCGTGTTACGTCGAGGTTTTGGACATGTTCAAAAGTTTTGATGTAGGATCGACGTAAGGGTTTCGTTCGGTACGTTCTGGTCTCAAGTTCAGCGAAGTAAATGACGTTAAACAGACGTTATTCAACAGCTTCTATATGTTCCAACTACGTTGACCCCATAATTACAAAGTGCAAATGCCCACGGGGCGTAATGGGAACGTCAGGACATACGTCAGGAGAACGTCAGGAGAACGTGCATTCAACGTCCGTTCAACGTTCATTGACATAGCTAAAGTCACGTAACGTTCTTCTGACGTGGTATAAACATTCATAACGTTCCGTCAGCGTCATTACGTCTCCTCTCTCGTCGAACGACGGTATCACTACGCTTTACCGACGTTACTCTCTCGTCCACTACGCTGCATCCACGTTCAACTTCTGCCCAAATTTGCATACTACGCCGAGAAGTTCAACGTTCTTCACGTTCTCCCTACGTTGACGTCGTTACGTCGTAGTGTGACAGCCCCATAAAGAAACCACCAATCAATCATTCTATCTATCTAAGGTCATATCAGGACGGGTCCCAACTTGTGACAACACGCATTCATGGTGACTTTATAGTGCTGCGCTACTGGGAAATCAGGCCGCCAGCACCATGACCTGATATCCCACTCTGGCACATTATCCTGACATTGAGCTAACCAGTCATTGCCCTATCCTATTAATGTCGAGCGCCAGACTAGGAAATGACAAGTATAAATTTTATAAGTCATTGTAACCATATTCTAACCCCCTAAACCGACCACATCCCTAAAGCGACCACTTAAAGTCAGTCCCAAGGTCGGTCGATTTAGAGAGGTTTTACTGTACTGAAAATGGCCATCGGGTACTCAAGAATCTAAATGGTGCGGGTCAGACCAATCCCGACATACTGGGTTCGAGCTCCAATAGTGTAGTGTATTCTTCTAAGTATGATCTTTCATTAAGATACATGAAAGCATGGTAAAATCACGCGACCAGATCTTTAAGAGGAGAACCATGAAAGATTGACAATGTGGGACAGTTCGAGGAACAAGGCTCACAATGTGACAACGGTGTGCCAAGGGCTGCACTTTTTAAGCAGGGGAACAGACTTAATGGTACTTCCCTCTGCGACTCGCCAAAAAAGATCCTGCCCCCTGGCGGTTTCAACATGTTGGTATTTTATTGTGGAAATGCTGCTTTCGGTCATCTGAAAGGTTCAAGCAATTAGTGCGGCTATACACTGGTCTTCTTAGGATACAAGCATGTCACAATACGATGTACGGCGTCAGCGCATGCTCAATTTTCAAAGATTTGCCAGTGCGACAAACTTTTCAGCGGCAGGGGATAAAAATGGGCGTACACACAACGTACGTAACGTATGCAGAACGTATCTCTGACCTATTGCTAGCATATGAGAGCATTCATGTGCCTTGCAAAACTCTCGCATACACTCACGGTATGCTGACCAACGTTACGTACATTACTCCATCGCTAGAAGTACAGCGTATACATTAAGTATGCTGGAGATTGACAGGCATATGTTCGAAGTATGTTAGGAGTATGTTATGCATCCATTGGCAGTATGCGGACTGTATGCGGACTGCACGTTCCCAACAGGCTAAACGTGTGGCTAACGTGCAGCAATGTATCCCTAATGGACTCCCAACATGCGCTGATGTATCCCGAACATACGCGCATCATACGTTCAACGGAATAGGCATGCGGCAACACACGTTGGAAATTTTGATCATGCACAAAATTGTTTCGAAGCCTCGATGCACGGCAACGTACCCGGGACGTACCCGACGTAACGCCCAACGTATACGTACCGTATGACGATATATGCCGATGTGTTGGTCGAAAATCACATACGTCGGCATACGCTAAGGCTATACATTGTAGTGTGACAGCCCCTTAAGCAGGGTAGTGTTGACTACCATAGTCCCGTAATAGTGGCAGAACGCACACTGAACATCTTACAAAATAATGAAACCAGCATTTTCTCAGTGTTTCGTGATGACCATTGCAGTGTCTCATAATCTTAAATTAGACCATAATGTGTTTGTTTGTGTGTAGAAGCCTAAGTAGTCCACAAGCCAATGCTCAGAGAAGTTTGTTTGTTTGTTGTTTTACGTCCTAGCAACAGCTCAGAGAAGTTGTGGGACTCAATAGGCAAAGCGCGTGTCCAATGAACGTAACAGAAAACATGGTTGGCTGGGCATGTCTTTTGCTTCTAGCTCGACTTCCGGTGACGAACAACTTCCTCCTGCCCGGATCACAAGAACGCGCGTGTCGACACACTAATTATCGCCCAACACAATCTCCAGCCAGAGATTCGCTCAGCAGTCATGTACGCGGCTCACGCCCCGCTGCAGTGGAAGGTTGTGCTTGGAGAGTGCGCTGGTTTCCGCTGTCTGTCGAATGCCCGACATGTTCTTGGAGCAGACGACCGTCATTTAACCGACAGATCCTACCCCACAGAGGCCCGCCAAACTCACCATAACACGTGACCTAACTCTATAAATAGGTCTGCATGTGTGCTCTGGTCCCCACCAGATCTAGACTCCTGTAGTTCTGAGTCATCAGCCAGAATTGCCGCGATTTCTCAGTCGACTCCTTTTTTTTCTCACTCCTTTATTATTTTCGTGAACTAGACTGGTAGGGAAAGCACAATGTTAGCAGCGATGAGAGTAGCTTTGGGACAAAAAAAAGTATGAAATGTGCCATCTATATTTACGAGCGAAGCGAGTCCCATGCAACTAGGGGTACGGACGGGGTGGCGCTGTGAGCACTGAGAAAATTTTGAATTTGGTGCAATTTAAGGGTCATTTTAAGACAACCTGGGACTACTTTGCGGTAGCTGAAAAGTCATTTTTCTTTGGCTAAATGATATATATGATATATATATCATTTAGCCGTGATATATATATATATATAATAGTATAGTTATACGAGTCTTACCTTGGTACAGATGATGGATAACTGTTGTTTTACCGAGGTATAAGCCTCGGATAGATGTGGGCTAGGGAGAGGTAAGCACGTCCGGTACCAGCAATCTTAACCTACTTATTGAGGATAAAAATGACTTTCAAACAATGGATACTATTACTTTACCGAAAAGGTACACCAACGGAATAGATGTGGCAGGGTGTGGCGGGAGGGCCCTAGCCCACATCTATCCGAGGCTTATACCTCGGTAAAACAACAGTTATCCATCATCTGTACCAAGGTAAGACTCGTATAACTATACTATTTTACCTCGGTAAACAGCCTCAGGCTAGCCTCAGGCTAGGGAGACCTTTACATAATTCATTTTTATCCTTAATATCATTCTTTCTTATTATTATAACATTCTAAATTTTTGTTCTCACCTATTCTTGTTAGTTGGCGAGAAGACGCTTTGCAACGCCGGTAGGCTTTTCTAGTCGTTTATTATAATGTTTTGCAAACGACTTAGCCGTCTTCCAGCCTGCATGCGCTAGTATTCTTTTCACAGAAATACCAAGCACCCGTGCCTTGGAGACCATGGCTCCTCTAGTTGAGTGGGAAGAGTATTTACTCGTATCCACTCCAGCCAATTTCAACACCGTAATTGTCCATCTGGCAAGTGTGTCTCGTGAAATCGCCTTATGTGGCTTTATAAAGCTCACTAATAGTTGTTGTGATGCACGTAAATCCTTTGTCTTGTATATATAAGCCCGTATGGCCGACACAACACATAATTTCCGATCATTCGGAAAACAGTCTAAGTGAACCGTTGATAAAGGGTCACCTAACGTGTTCGATTTAAGCAATTTTTCTAAATCAAACGTAGCTTGTTGCTTGTCTATTTCTAATCCAGTTAAGGATAAAGCAACAATCGTCTGTCCTCTGTGTCCGGTTACTAACAATAACAGGACCGCGACCTTAAAACCTAACTGTTTTATATCTAACCACGAGTTGTGAGGCCAAGCCTGAAACAACTTAAATACTATAGAAACATCCCAAAACCGACTATACTTTGGTTTTGGAGGATTCCTTTGATAAATTGAACGAAGTAAATAACAAATAACATAATGTTTTCCAACTGTTTCGCCATCAATTCTAGGTAATATAATTGATAACGCACACCTCGCCGCATTAATCGATCCAAAGGAAAGTCCTTCATCCTCTAGAGAACGAAGAAACCGAGCTACTTGTGAAATCTTTGGATTTGTTGGCTTAACTTTCATTAACAAACAATGTACACCCCATTTCTTTAAATAGGTTGTATACATTTTGACAGTTCCTGGCCTCCAGGCATCCGATACTATCCTATCCTCAGTAATTCTGTCCAATCCAAATTGCTGTAGCTGCTTCCTTAGAAAAGGAATGCCAATAGGGGCGTCGTTGACACGTCGCCGTGAACCACTAGCGGTCCGTGGTGCGTCAGATTCCCGAGTTTTCTTGGGAATCGTATACGATCTTTTGCCAGTTGTGAAACTGCTGGCAGCCAAGGTTGCGTGTCCCAATCGGGCACCACCAGTATCGCATGTGTCCCTTCCAAGCCGATTTTTCTCACTACTCGGCTGATAATGCTAAATGGTGGGAAAATATAAAAATAATTATTTTCCCAGGTAATAGCAAACGCATCTACTTTCCAAGCATCCGGTTCAGGATGCCAAGAAACATAACAGGGTAACTTGTTATTATTTCGTGATGCAAATAAGTCAACTTCAGGTGTACCCCATTTTTCACAAACGAAGTTAAACAAATGTGTAGAGAGAGACCACTCTAAATGGTCATGGAAATTTCTACTTTTATAATCTGCAAGTGTATTTTGTGACCCTGGAATATGCGCTACAGTCAGCCAGACTTGTTGAGCCTGTGCCCAGTTCCAAATCAGTTTAGATAACTGATTGCAAGACTTTGATTTGGTTCCACCCATGTTACGAATATATGCCATGGCAGTAGTATTATCAGTTAGTATTCTAACCTGTGATTTATTTATCTTTACTAAACTACGTAAGCCCAGATAAATAGCACGCAATTCTAGTGCATTAATATAGTCTGATTTTTCATCATCAAGCCATCTACCTCCTGTTGTGACCCCATCTCGATGAGCTCCCCAACCTTCTAACGAAGCATCAGTAGTAATTACTGTATTAGGTTCCGCCATGCGGATTGGATTTGGTGAACTTGCTATATGTTGCATCCACCATCCAATATCCTGTAACCCTTCTTGCGAAATAAACATCTTTCGCTCAAAATTCCCTTTAGTTCGTGTTAACGCTAAATTTTTATCTATTTCTAGCGACTTAATATGGGCCTTCCCATATAACACAGCGGGTGCATATGATGTCATTATGCCAATAAGAACAGCAACCTGTCTAATTTTTGGCTTTGATAACTTAATAAGCTGAGTCGCTGTAGTCATAAACTTAATTAGTTTTTGTTCTGTTATCGACACTGTAAGGGACTGTGTATCCAGAATAAACCCTAAACATTTGAGTTGTTTTGTTGGTTTAAACACTGACTTTTGTTGATGTACATAAAACCCCAATTTAGTGAGTAATGCACATAAATCCAAAACTGCATTCACACAACCAATTTGTGTTGATGCTATAATAAAAGAATCATCTATGTATGTTCCTCGCCATTACCGAGAAAACAGGTTTAAGCAATTTAGTAAATAAACGTGGCGCACAAGCTAAGCCATTCGGCATGCAGGTAAACTCATAGAGTTGGTTATCCCAAATAAATCGAAGAAATTTTCGGTATTGTTCCATTATGGGAAGCGTATAATATGCATCCTGTAAATCAACACTAGCCATCCACGCATCTGGTGTAATCAGATCTCGTGCCGTATCTAGAGAGAACATTTTAAAATGTCGATATTCCACCCTTTTATTAAGGATTGTTAAATCCAGGATCATTCGAACATCACCATTAGGCTTCGGTCTCGAGAAAATGTTTGAAATAAACTGTCCTGAACAGTGTGTCACTTTTTGTATAATTCCTTTCTCAAAGAATTTATGTACCTGTTTAGTTAGTGCCTCTCGTTCAACTGGTTGAATGTTATATGGAAAAGGTATTATACTTTGTACAGGAATTTCTTGGTCACTAGTAATTTTGTGCCACTCAGAAATATGATTACTAATATTACCAGCCACAAAGTTGCTTACAGTTTGTGTGTTTTTAGAGGCTTCAGGGACTTGTAAAGTTTGTGTTTGGACCTCTACTTGGACCCGCCCCTGGGGAAAGGTCTCGACGAGTTGAACCCTCGGCCTATTGGCCGTGCGGTGTTGTCGGTCCAGCCTGGGCGAGCGCCCCGGCCCCGAAACCCTTGACCGAAGTTTGAACTCGGTCTGGTTCCTCTGGTGAACCGTCGTGGACGAAAATCCCCTCGTGACTTTTTGAAACGAGGAGCTTCCTGTTTCTTCTTGCCATCCATGTTTTTGCCACTCTTGGCTGCAGTCTCTACCTCTTTAATAGAGGTATTGTAGTTGACCGCCAAACATCTTGGTGTTATCTAAAGGTTTCCCTTTAATCGGCTCTGGAGCAAGAAAAAGCG
>CM059192.1:91933576-91997708 GCA_030323885.1 Branchipolynoe longqiensis
AATGGTGTATATTAGCGCGCTCCTGCTGGTCACTAATCATCATTCTGCTGCATATCAATAACAGCAGGATTTACTATGTGAGCTCCTTCTCAAGACTAATCACTATTCTGCTCCGTGTTAATAGCAGAATGATGTATATCAGCTCGCTCCTTGTGGGCATCATTCATCATTCTGCTGCATATTAATAGCAGAATGATTTAATCTGTAACTTGTGGAGAATAATCAATATTCTGCTGTGTGGCAATAGCAGAATGGTGTACTCTGTGGACTTGTAGTTTTGCTGCATATTAATAGCAGAATGATTCACTCTCTGATCAACAATAAACTAGAACTAGTACTAGTACCTCGCCCTGCCACTAGAGGGCCTGGTCCCTTAGTGGGTTGGGGGGGAGGGGGGGGACACAACCAGTCCTGCTGGAATATGTCACTATAGGGCGGTTGTCCAATTATCGCTCAGTTACAGACAGATAGACATGCTGAGTATTCAGTCTAGTCTCAAACATCCACATAATGGCTCATCATGAGCAGTGCGCCTGATGTTAATGACAAGTGACAGTCATCGGCCCCCTTCCCTCCCACAAACGCCTCCTCTATACACAAAGGCCAGGGCACCGTTACTGGTCATTAATCATCATAGCTGGTCTTCGGGGTCGTGGAATCCCTGCACTCCGCTCGCTGTTTTCAGACTGCACTGTATTGTTTTTCAGTCTTTTTCAGTATTGTTTAGTAACTCATTGAGTGACGCGTCATTATTTGGTAATCACATTAAATACCATTCAGTGACCACAGACAGCAGCAATAAAAAGCAACAACAAAAGGTGCCCTCAGCGACCCTAATCTACAGACTGTACAAAACACGCAATTGTCCAAAATTCCATTAAGAGCCGCCGTGAAGCTTTGTTTGTTGGGGTTTTATATCAGAGCAACATCTAAGGTCATATCAGGACGGGTACCAACTTGTGACGGTGTGCGCTTATGATGACTTTATACTACTGCCCCACTGGGAAATCAGGCTGCCAGCGCCATGAACCAGTATCCCACTCAGTCACATTATCCTGATACTGAGCTAACCAATCCTTGCCCTATCCTAGTAATGCCAAGTGTCAATTTTATAAGTCATTCGTTTGACTCAGCCGGGTTTGGAACTCCCTAACCTTCCGCATGAGCTGCCTAGTCCGATGAAAGCCGAACATTTTTTTAAACCAAGACACTTACCTAAATGTGATCCTACATATCTAACTTAGATACTTAGATACACTAATTACACATTCATTGCTACATCGAGGCTGGTGTCCTCAGTGTCAGGATAATGTGACTGAGTGGGATACCAGGTCATTGTGCCAGCGGCCTGGTTTCCCAGTGGGACAGCACTATAAAGTCACCATGAGTGTGCACTGTCACAAGTCGGTACCCGTCCTGATATGACCTTAGATGTTGCAGAAGAGGCAATCATATATTGTATTGTAACGTCAACCTCAAACTATACCATGTGTTAGTCTTGAAATGATTAATATTGTTATTTCAGCTGACTTGAGCTAGCTGCTGATGACAATATCAGACTAACTATATACATAATTGTAAATAACTATATTGTCACATGGCTGGAAGACCAGTGCCACGGCGCTGACAAAAGACTTTATTCACTGAATAAACTATATTTACCAAAAAAAACTTTGGTAAATGTCATCGCTAGTTTCTGCCTTCGCCGCCAGGGCACGCATAAGTACGCTGCTAATACTATAGTGGCGTGCGCATGACCGGGTATGCCCGCCCTTTGCCGGCATACCCGGGCATACCCGGGCATACCACGGCATACCCCGGTAGAGGCAGCGTGCTGTCAAAGCAGTGATTGTAGTCGTTTCGATTGTGAACCAGCCAGTGGCTTTGATAACACTAGAAACAGACGCGGTTCTTGAAATTTAATATACACTTGATTTTACCAGCCTCGTTCTGGATGTCCCCCCCCCCCCCCCCCCCACACACACACACCTGTACAATGGGATGGCCTGAAGGAAGCATCTGGGGAGTGATGTGGACTTTACTACCAAATCACCGGAAGAACGGTCTGTTTGTTTGTTGTTTTACATCCTATCAACAGCTAAGGTCATATCAGGATGGGTACCGACTTGTGACAGCGCACACTTTTCACAACTTTGACGAAATGTCAGCATGCCATATCATTTTGGTTCGCGTCCCGAAATGTTGGACATTACAGACTTTGTAATGACAATGACAATGATTTTCTCTTGACTCTGTCGACCTCTCACGGGGTATCACCAACAATATAACATCATATAGTGTAAACCAAACAGTGATTCAAAATAGCATGTTCATGCAAGTAATGTTCAAGAATTAGTTTGACAAATATACATATCAATATATATCATATATCTTAACTAACAAAGTGGGTTTTTTCAGTGGGTTTTTTTCAGTGTTTTTTTCTGTACGGCTGCCCCCAACTTGCACCACTACCTATTACAAAACACAAACTATTAGTAACCACTATTTAGGCCATTAGCGGGTTCTATTAATTTGTCGTAGTATTCCTTCTCATCATCATCATCATGCTGTCGGTCGCGATGCGACAAAGACTGCTTTCATTACTTGACTGCCGCTCTCCATTTAGCTCTCTGCTGTGAGAGTGATCATTTCATGAAAGCTGCTTACAAAAGTGTTGAAGTGCTGCTGGCTTTTGCAAGTTACCAGCGGCACTCTCTCGGGGAGCAAATAGAGGTTTCACACCGGCAAGAACATGTCCAGACAGGCGCAAAACTATTTGTCCCTGCAGTGGCTGGTCGGGAGATGTTGGGAGTTCCATACATCAACTGCCCTTAATGCTGCCACAGTGACATGGTTTTCTGTTCAGGGTTTGCTCCCTTAGCCTTCGGTTCTGTCAAGAACCTGTACCACAAGGCAGTGGTTTACAACTCTGCAGGGCAGGGGCATTAAACTCCCTGAGGTATTGCTATACCGGCAATACCTGTATACCAGTATTCCTTCTACGCAGCAATAAATAAGTGTTTAATATGAGGTATAAAGTAATTATGCAAATATTAGTATACATTGTGTAATTCTCCAGTTTTCTATTGTTCTTATTTCCAATATTGCTCCTGTAAACCTTCCTTTTGATATTCTCCTTGCTTCTCTGGGTTACAGGAGGTTGGGGTGCGGCCTGGAGACCGGGAGGCCTGCTCCCAAGCAGCTCCCATAATTACCCTCCTTTCCTCCAGGCGGCGCCTCACCCACCTTCACCAACATTTCGCCAACTATTTTGTTCAATAAAATTAGAGGTAGGTCTTATGGGCGAGCCAGAGTTATAGGCTCGATCCACATGAATCTGTTCTCTAATTGTTATGGAAGGAATTACTAATGACTGTATCAACTTCTAAGTCGAATTAGATAGGATCAAATCGAGGCACGTGCCTTTGGTTTCCAACATTTTATACCTTCATCGGATTAAGCAAGTTAAATTCTGTTTGTAGGCTGGCTGGGGGCCGGGTCGCGGCCGTCATGACCCGCATGCCCGGTGGGGTGCATTTTCACCGCCATCTTTTGGCAGACATGCACAGTGAACCGTTAGAAGTCTCTGCCGTTCCGCTTCATCTAACACCATTGGACGAACTTGAAAGAGTGCCAGACGGCCCGGCAGGGGAACCGGCCATGCTGGTGTTTCTCCTTTTTTGTTCTCTTCTTCTTCTTCTTCTTCTTCTTCGTCTTTAACTTCTTCTTCTCCTTCTCCTCCTCATCCTCCTCATCTTCCTCTTTATTCTTCTCCTCATCCCCTCCCCCTCCTCCTGCCCCTCCCCCTCCTCCAACTCCTCCTCTTCCCCCTCCTCCTTCCTCGCTGATTCTAGTTCCGGTGCGCGCTCTTTGTGCTGGGAGTGTGCAGAAATTGCTGTGTGGCGTGGCACGTTTATTTATACACACAGGAGGCAAAGCACAAAGCTGTTACTAGTGTTAGCACGCTTTACTCTTCGCTGATCATGCCGCTGAATTATTGCAGGAATCGATACATCCGCAATCCAAGAGCATTTACACTTGCGGCTAACTGCATTCACTTATCTGTTCACTGTTTAACAATAAACAACCACATGATGCAGAGAGCAACTAGTTATATATGTGTGATGTATAAGGATTATGCGAGTATAAAGGCACGGAAGGGAATGTTCCCTATATTATCACCCATATGGGTGGGGTGAGGTGGGGGTGAGGTGAGGGTGAGGTGAAGGTGAGGTGGGGGTGAGGTGAGGTGTGGGTGAGATGGGGGTGGGGGTGAGGTGGCGGTAGGGTGGGGTGGGGGTGAGGTGAGGGTGAAATGGGGGTGAGGTGAGGTGGGGGTGAGATGGGGTGGGGGTTAGGTGAGGGTGAGGTGGGGGTGAGATGGGGTTGGGGGTGAGGTGGCGGTGAGGTGGGGGTGAGGTGGGGGTGAGGTGTCGGTGAGATGGGGGTGAGATGGGGTGGCGGTGAGGTGGCGGTGAGGTGGCGGTGAGGTGGGGGTCTGGTGCCGCAGAGCATGACGGGATGCAGGCCGGGTGCGCAGCGCCGAGTGGTGAGTCGGGGGACGCCGCCCCGAGTCCGGCTGTGGGAGCGGTGAGGTGCCAGGTGGATCGGTACCGGGCGGAGCGGTGCCGGGCGGGGCTGTGTGGGGCAGCGGGAGGGGGGGGGGGGCGGGTCCGTGTGGGCGGCGGTAACGAGCGGGGCAAGTCCCGGGTGGGGGGGAGCGGCCCTGGAAAGGGGGGGGGGGGGGGGGGGGGCGGGTGGGGGGGGGGGGGCCCCGGGGGGGGGGGGGGGGGGTGTCGGGGGGGGGTTGGGGGGGGGGTCAGGGGGGGGGGGGGGGGGGGGGGGGGGGTAGCACGGGTACGAGAGGGGCCAGTCCCGGGTGGGTATGTATGTGACGGGAAGGTTGGGGGGGGAGAGGTGGGGGGGGGGGGGGGGGCGGGGGGGTTTGTTTACTGCCGGGGGGGGGGGGGGGGGGGGGGGGGGGCGGCGCGGGGGGGGGGGGGGGGTACCCGAGAGGGGACCAGTACCCGGGTGGGGTGGTAGTGCCGGGGGAAGGAAGAGGGTGGGGGGGGGGGGGGGGGGCGGGGGGGGGGGCCGGGGGGCGGTGGTAAGGAGTGGGGCAGTACTGGGTGGGGTAAGTGCCGGGAAGGGTTGGGGGGGGGTGGGGAGGGGAGGGGAGGTGAGGGGGAGGGGGGGGGGGGCCGGTACCAAGCGGGCCAGAGTCCCGGGTGGGGTAGAGTGCCCAAAAGGTTGGCGGGAGGGGGGGCCGGTGTCTCCGGGGGGGGGCGGTACCGAGTGCATGGGCAGTCCTGGGTGGGGTAGTGCCGGGAAGGTTGGGGGGGGAGGGGAAGGGGGAGGGGGGCGGTACCGAGCGGGGCAGTCCCGGGCGGTGTGGTGCCTGGTGGGGCTGTGCCGGACGGTGTGGTACCAGGGTTCCTCCAAAACGGGAGACGGGCGCTGAACTCATTCGGCCATCCCGTCTTCTGGCTCAACTGAGACTGGCGACCAGCGTGGTATAGCGGATGTGTGTGTGTGAGTGTGTGTGTGTGTGGAGGTGTGTCTGTGTGAGTGTGTTTGTGAGTATTTGTGTGTGAGTGTGTGTGTGAGTGTGTGTGCTGGTGGTGGAGGTGGGTGAGCGGTGGGTGAGCGGTGGTAGTGTTGGAGATGGTGGTGGTGGTGGTAATAGTGTTAGTGGCATCTCGGAATTGCCACATAAACCTTTTCCACCGAGCATGCGCATACACAGTAACTGAATAAGCCAGTAGTACCCACAACATTACTGTGTTTCAGCTGCCATCAGAGGCCAGGTTGGCTGTGGAAATCACATACTGACCTGCTACCCACACCATTAATTCTCCTACTGCCGTCAGAGGGCGCCTCAGTGGTGGAACTCGTCTATTGACGTGCACTCTCGCATGGTCAGCAAAAGCTTCACGTGTTGTATTGACCAGCACCTCCATTGCCCCCTCCCTCTCCCCTATCTCCTCTCCCTCCCTACCCCCCCCCCCCGTCCTCACCCCCCCCCCACCCCCCACTGGGGCGGGTCAATCCTTCATCAGTCTCCCTCACACATTAAGCAGTCCTGGGCAGTGTTCCGGTCCCCTAGTTAGGGGCCGTCCAAAGTTTTCAACATTTTCACGGACGTACAAAGCCTGCGACAGGGGAGTGGTGGGGGCTGTCATTAAAGTACGAATTTTAGTGTTTAATCAAATGTGTTTTTTTTGCCATTCTTCTTTTTTTCTTTTTTTTTTTAAAGTGCATTAGTTAATTAAAGTTGCATAGTCCGATGCTTTTGAGTTTCTGCCATTTTCTGAGATAAATACATTATGCTGATCTTTATGATCTAAATTACGTTAGTTTGAAATAACTTTGAATTTAAATCGTTAACTTTGGAGGTATTTGGCGTTCAAACATGCCAAATTAATTTTGGCAAGCACGCCAAAACTCTGACACCATAGACTTCATACTAACAGGTTCTATTACATTGACCTATTATGACCTTCTATGCATAAATAAATGCTTAATAGGTGAACCAGTATCTAAGTTTAATATATAGAAACAAATCTAGATAAGTGTTTTGGTTTTGAAATTTTGATGTTTTCATCGGACTATGCAACTTTAAGCATAGGAATTTTCAGTTAGTCTTCCTCATATCACTGTTCCTTGCCCTATTTTAGTGATGTCGAACACCAGGCTAGGTAACGACAAGTATCAAATTGTAAGTTCTTGGTTTGACTCGACCAGGGTTCGAACCCGGGGGGATTCGAGTCACATGACCTACCAAAACAGAAGGTGGACACTCCAACTCATTCGGCCACCCCATCTGGGGCCATATGCAGGACGCGGTGTTATCGAGCCAAAACGCGTTTAGGGCGGGATTTCCAGTTTAGTGGCAAAAATTCCGTATGCGACGGGCGGTGTTACGCTAACACCGCGCGTTTAAGGTCCGCTACACTAAACCCGTTTCATAGCATGTTTAAGGTTGGTGTTAGGGTTACATTAAGCCTAAATCTATTCAATGCTATCATATTTAACAGAATTACATACGCAATAAGTGAAATTTGATCAATTTAATCCTAAATTCGAAGCGTTATTAAGGCTACCGCCGCATTGGCGGCGATATTAATAGTTATATTTTCGAATCGACGAACGTAACGTAAACAAATCGCCGCCGCTGCTGCATCAACGTCGCTTTCCATACTGGCGGCGGCGGCGGTTTGTTTACTGTATGTTTATCGATTCGAAAATATAACTATTAATATCGCCGCCAATGCAGCGGTAGGCTTAATAACGCTTCGACTTTAGGGTTAAATTGATCAAATTTCACTTATTGCGTATGTAATTCTGTTAAATATGATCGCATTCAATAGATTTGAGTCTAATATATGGCTACAAACGCAGAGGGATTTCCCAAATCTATAAATAAATTCATGTTTAGCTATAATGAAAGTGTTACGCACTCCTGCATACGGCTTGACCGCATTCCCCGGCTCGGAGATAGCTAAACGGTAACAGGCTGTAACACCAAACCCCGCTAACACTGACTCCTGCATATGGCCCCTGGTTCTGTAATAAAATGTTGACGTGTACTAGTACTATGGCGGGATCGAGTGGTTGTGGTGGTGGGTCTGTGAAAGTAGTACTCTTCGTACTACCTTAAAAATGTTGACTACTTTGAACGGCCCTTAGCCAGTTGACCGCCTGCCAGGGGCCAAATGTATGAAGCCCGGTTAGCGGTCCTAACCCGAGCATCGTGCGGATTTCCTGGGTTTAGTGGCCAAAAGTGACAATGTATGTGCCCGGGTTAGGCAAACACGTCGGGAGTTAAAGTCGCCTGCGCTAACACCAAGCCATAGCAAGTTTAACGTCCGTGTTAGGGACCGACTCGGCCCAAATCTATTCAATGCGACCATATTTTACAGAATTACATATGCAATAAGTCAAATTTAATCAAATTAACCCTAGAGTCGAATCGTTATTAAAGCTGCCGCCACATTGGCGGCGTTATTCATATTGTTGAATCGACGAATGTAAACAGCCGCCGCAGCGAGTTCGATATCCATACTGTCGAACGTCAACTAAACATCGCCACCGCCGCCGCGACGTCGATATCCATACTGGCATAACGCCGGCGGCAATATTTGAGGCCCAAATCTATTCAATCTATCATATTTAACAGAATTACATACACAATAAGTGAAATTTCATTAAATTAACCCTAAATTCGAAGCGATATTAATGTAGCAGCTACATCGGCGGCGTTATTCATATTGTCAAATTGACGAATGTACACAAAACAAATCGCCGCCGCCGGCAACAGGCTCACCACTAAGAAGGCTGCTGGTTCCTGGCCGCTGATATTGTCAAATAGCGGTGCTCGCCGGGTACAGGCGCAGAGGGTTTCCCCAAATCTATAAATAACGCATTGGTTAGCTAACTCCGCCGCACTTTGGTCACATACATTTCCCGTGACACATATTCCAACACCGACATTAGCTAACCCGCCACCCGTCCTTAACACGGGAGCCGATAAAAACTTGGTCTTACATTTGGCCCCTGAGGACCCTGAAGTGCCTGTCACACCTTACTGAATTGAGCAACGGACATAACCGGGCAAAGAATTTTCTAGTCCGGTGGTGTTCGGTATGAAAATGTACGGAAATGTGTCGAAATGTTGCGCTTTCAACGGACAAGGGTCGTACATTAACGAATAGCCACCGGACGATAACCGGACCACACCGGATAACAACGGACAAGCAATGGTCAACCGACAGGCGAAAACCGAATGTCAAATGGATGGACCGAACATCAAACGGACACATACCGGACTGTTAACGGACGCGCCGAAAACATAAAAAACCAATGGACCGAATTCCCTCAACACAGTCAACGGACTCTGCAGGAAGCAAACCGGAGACGTAACGGATGGGTAACGGACATGAACCGGACAAAACATACTAAACGGACTTAAAACGGACACCAACCATACAAGTCAGTCCGGCGGTGTCCGGTACAAGTTTTGTGCATGTTCAAAGCGTGCCACTGTACACACCGGACACCACCGGACACAGAAACGGACATGCCGGATGCATACCATATATAAACCGTACATTGCCGTATTTCACCGGACAGTGTCCGTTTTCTATCCGTTTCCCCAGTCCGGTAAGGTGTGACTGAGCCTTTAAGCACTCACGGCGCTGGGCTCTGTTTGCTGCGAGCGGAGACAGATAAAATGAGGTTCAGTCGAGGTGCGAGAGAGGTTTGTGCAAGCAGCAGCACGCATAGCTAACTAAGGCCGGTGTGGCGGTTTCAGTCGTGCGCCAGTTTCAGCCGTGCGCATAGACTCAAACTCAAGGCATTGTCAATGGTTGTGAGCAATCTTCCTACAGAAAATACAGAAAAAGTGAAATATCTCTAAAACCACATCACCTGTTAACAAATCGCTTGGTACACATCTTTACCAAAAAGATTATATTAAATTTATACGGTTAGGGTTCTTGATTTCTATTAATTTTGAATAAAACTAATGTTTTGCACTGCGCGTACCATCAAACTCAAGGCATTGTCAATGGTGGTGAGCAATCTTCAGAGAGAAAATCCAGGAAAAGTGAAATATCTCTAAAACCACACCACCTAGAAACAAATCGCTTGGTACACATATAGAAAACATCTTTACCAAAACCATTATATTAAATTTATAAGGTTAGTGACTCACGACCATTGACAATGCCTTGAGTTTGAGTCTATGCGCATGGCTGAAACTGACACTGAGCTGAAACCGCCACACCGAACGCCCCTCCTTCACACAAGACTCTGGGTATACCCAGCAGATTCAAAAACCTGGCTGAGTCGAACCAATGACTTAAAAATTAATACTTGCCACTACCAAGCCTGGCGTTTGGCATTACTATGACAGTGCCAATTAGCAGTGGAAATGAGGAAGACCAATTGTCCGCGATTGAAATTTCTCCTGCTTAATCAAGAAATGTATGAATAAAATAAAAGATTTAATCAAATTGAAAGAAATGTAAATTTGAGACCATGAAACACTATGGTTCCTTGTCCCAACTCTATATCCAGAGATGGTGAAGTATTATAACACAAAAAAACCAAAAACCACAAACCACCACAAAACAACCAAAAAAAACCACAACCAAACCCCCCCAAAAAACACCACACACCAACAACAACCCCGCTTGTTCAGTTAATAACATTCCGCCGATACAGTTGATTGGTCGTTGGAGTTTTACGTCCTGGCAACATCTAAGGTCATATCAGGAGTGATACCGACTTCTGACAGTGTGTAAAGTCGACGGCTGCCAGCTGTAGTTGTGTAGGTAGGCTAAATATGAAATCACTACAGGCAAGAGAAAGGTAGAGTATAAAGAACACAGAAAGACAGAGAGCTTGCACCCTCAGGTTTATTTTTATATAGGTTCATGAATCCAAAATGGCTGTCACACCTGATCAGCTCCTCCAATCAGCAGTAGGCATTCTCCAATCAACCAATGAACATTCAATATGCTTGTATCCAAGCCTTGGTTGTTTATGGCTACAGTGCCCTGTTGTGTCTGGGGGTACAGTGATCCGTAAATAACAGATGGGGGGGAGGGGGTATGTGAGCAGAGCTGCTAACGCTCTGTCACACTAAAAGTAGTGCCCCTCTCAGACTATCTATAACTACATAATGTCTATATAAACCTCTGTAAAGGATCACCAGCACCACATAATACCTTAATGCCTCTGGCCCTATATATCATTTACCCTTTCATATAACAATTGTAATTCACTATAGGCTAGTTCACACCTCTGCCAATGTCTAATTATCGGGAAATTTTACAAGTGTGCACTCATGGCGATGTTATAGTGCTGCCCCACTGGGAAATCAGGCCGCTCGCACCATGACCCAATATCCCACTCAGTCGCATTATACTGACACTGAGCTAACCAGTCCTTGCCATATCCTATTAATGCAGAGCGCCAGGCTGGGAAGCGACAAGTATCAATTTTAAAGTCATTGGTTTGACGACACGAGGCCCACGCTCTGCCGATTAGGCCACCATGCCTGGCTTCCGCCAATACATTTATGTTCGACTTCATTGAATATGAGCTACAGCAATGTATCACAATAGATGCACATGGAATGGAATTAGTGCCTTCTACTTGTCATCTGATGAGACTTGGAACGCCAGTAACGACTGAAGCATTAACTAATCACGTCCAAGTATCGAACACTTAAAGCTTTAAATAGGCTTAGAGAAGTTAATCTTCCCAAACAGTGATGCTACTAATAATTGTAGCCAGTTGCTTTTGATTGTTTACATTATTATTCTTCTGCTGCTACTACTGTTACTACTATTGCTACTACTACTACTGCTACTACTACTGCTACTACTACTGTACCTAATACTACTGCTACTACTACTGTTACTACTAGTACTACTACTACTGTAACTAATACTACTACTACTGCTACTACTACTACTACTACTGTTACTACTACTACTGTTACTACTACTACTGCTGGTACTACTACTACTGGTACTACTACTGTTACTACTGTCGTGGGGGTGATGAAAATGGGAAATATTGCGCCTAGAGCGGGACTCGAACCCACATCTCTTTGCACTCCGGGCCAGTGTGCTAACCATTACACCACCTAGGCTCCCTGATATCAATACACTCCCCACGCCTACCTGTCTATGTGGTTACTTGCCTGAGAGGTCAGTGCAGACCACTACACTCGTCCCCCTGGAATTGTAAGTCTTGTAATGCTTACAATTACATACATACAGGCAATGCACTAACACATACATACACAGGGTAGGTTCAACAACCATACAGCGCAAAGCTTGTACAGGATCCTGATCACGGCACCAGTGTCGTGGGGGTGATGAAAATGGGAAATACTGCGCCTAGAGCGGGACTCGAACCCACATCTCTTTGCACTCCGGGCCAGTGTGCTAACCATTACACCACCTAGGCTCCCTGATATCAATACACTCCCCACGCCTACCTGTCTATGTGGTTACTTGCCTGAGAGGTCAGTGCAGACCACTACACTACTATTGTTACTGCTACTGTTACTACTACTGCTGCTGTTACTACTACTGCTACTACTACTGTTACTACTACTGTTACTACTGTTACTACTACTGTTACTACTACTGTTACTACTACTGTTACTACTACTCCTACTGTTACTACTACTACTGTTACTACTATTGTTACTACTACTGTTACTACTACTGTTACTACTATTGTTACTACTACTGCTACTGTTACTACTACTGCTGCTGTTACTACTACTGCTACTACTACTGTTACTACTACTGTTACTACTACTGTTACTACTACTGTTACTGCAACTGTTACTACTACTGTTACTACTACTGTTACCACTACTGCTACTACTACTGCTACTACTACTGCTACTACTACTGTTACTACTATTACTACTACTGCTCCTACTACTGTTAACTACTACTGTTGCTACTACTATAACTAATTTTGCTACTACTGCTGCTCCTACTACTATTACTACTACTGTAATCTACTGTTACTACCACTACTGCTGCTAATAGTGCTCCTACTACTGTAACTACTACTACTTATTCTACTACTGTTACTACTACTACTACTTATACTACTACTGTTACCACTACTGCTACTACTACTGCTACTACTACTGTTACTGCAACTGTTACTACTACTGTTACTACTTCTGTTACTACTACTGTTACTACTACTGTTACTACTACTGCTAGTACTACTACTGCTACTACTACTGTTACTACTACTGTTACTACTACTGTTACTACTACTGTTACTACTACTGCTACTACTACTGCTACCCCTACTAGTAGTAGTAATACTATTATTTCCACTATTACAGCTACACACATTTATTTTCAAGTTGTTATTATGGTCATAGTGGCGATAGTGCCTCGTGAGTCTTATTTCAATTGTGATGGTTATTGTGGTTTTATGTCCGAGCAACATCTGAGGCCATGTTAGGATGGGTAGAGACTTTATAGTGGTACCCCAATGGGAAACCGTGCCCCTTCGATAAATTGCTCAGTAATTACGATTGAAATGTGTATCCCCTATGGAAGTTGAAATCATTTCCTTTGCGCGTCACGATGTTTAATTGTTTGTTTTTTTACATCCTAGCAACATCTAAGGCCATATCCGGGTGGGTACCAACTTGTGACAGTGCGCACTCATGGTGACTTTATAGTGCTGCCCCACTGAGAAATCAGGCCACTGACACCATGACCCGATATCCCACTCAGTCACATTATCCAGACACTGAGCTAACCAGTCCTTGCTCTATCCCATTAATGCCGAGCGCCTGGCTAGGAAGCAACAAGTATCAATTTGACTCGACCAGGAACCGAACTCCCGATCTCCCACACACGAGGCCTGCGTTTTACTGATTCGGACCCACTATCTGGTCCGTGTTTAATTGTGATTTAGCCTCACATGAATACACTTTCAGATTGTGTGATAGCGACAATGGTGCGGTGGGAGACATCTCAATGGTTTGGCAGGACACCACCACAATAGGAATCCTCATTTCTGATATTGGCACGTGGCCCAATCCATAGAGTGCAGGCTTTCCGTGCGGAAGGTCGGGAGTTCGGAAACTGTTCGCGTCAAACCAATGACTTACAAAATTGATACTTGTCGCTACCTAGCTTGGTGGTCGGTTTTAATAGGATAGGACAAGGACTGGTTAGCTCAATATCAGGATAATGGGACTGAGTGAGGTATCGGGTCAAGGTGCCAGTAGCCTAGTCTCTCAGTGGGGCAGCACTGTAAAGACAGCATGAGTGCACACTTTCACAAGTCAGGCAACCGGGCGCGGTGGCTTAATCGGTAGAGTGCAGGCTTCCCATGCGGAATGTCGGGAGTTCAAATTCCAGCCGAGTCAAATTAATTCCTGGCGCTTGGCATTAATAGAGTAGAACATGGACTTGTTTGTACAGTATCAGGATAATGTGACTGAGTGGGATATCGGGTATTGGTCCCGGTAGCCTGGTCTCCTAGTGGGGCAGCACTATAAAGTCGCCATGAGTGGGCACCCGTAATGATATGACCGTGGATATTGCTAGGATGTAAAACCCCAACAAACGGAACACTATTGACATTGTTGTTTGTGTGCGGCTACGTTAGTGTGCCTGGATTGAGTCTTATTTCACGAAGCCATCCTGGGGGAGTGTTCCTGCAGCGACTGGCATTGGGAATGTCCAGGAATTGATAGAACAGATGCGGTCGGTAGGATTCCCAGCCATTCCTGTGTAATGAATGACGCCCGACTTGCCTATATACACTGCAACGCTCTCCTACCGCACTCGCCGGGCCACGGCAGTGGAGTGTTAGAGTACTTGCTGTTGGTTTTTTTGTAACCTTGACGGTTACAGGCTGCATGACTGCAGCAATAGAAAATGACCCCGATAAATCGGTCCGTTTTTTTGACGAAGAGTAAACTTCTTCAGTGGGGGCGGTTGTAGAAGTGGGGGGTTCTTTACAACATTAACAAGTCGTTGTAGCGGCACCGGTTCACTCCAGTCCGATCGTAGCAGTGCACTTCTGTCCAGTAGCCGATGGGTTAGGAGGAAGGGATGGGAAAAAGTGGGATCTGCAGCAAGAGGAAAGCGAAACAGTGAAAAAGGAAAAGGGCTCTACCGAAGCAAACAACTTCCTTGATCAGGGGTCGAGTAAGCCCAGGTGAAAAAAAGAGAAGAACGGGTAGTATAGAGGAAAGAGAAATGAGGACAGTTGAGTCAAAGGGCCGTGCCTCTTTGCCCTGTGGTGACCAGTTGGCGAGACGGAGACAGAGGAGTAAGAGGTAGAAAGTGAAATGCTGGCCGGCTCCCCCTCCTGGAACTCTTTTCAGACATAATCAAGGAGAAGACCGGCAGCAGAGAGGCGATAGAAGAGGTGTGGACGAAGTAGGGTCCGGACAGCAAGTGAGTTAGAGTATGTGAATGGTCACCTATTTATACTCAACCAACAGGTGGTCAGGTGACTGACTCCCCCCACCGGGGCAGGGTAGTTAATAGCCTGCGACACATCCTTCAGGGTCGGGCCGCCCCAACGACTCGTCATCTGATAGATTCTAAAGGGGCTGTCACATTAGGTTTTTTTGCGGGAGCGTATGGCGGCGTAGGCGCGTTACGTCATATACGTCGGCCTACGCCGTATACGCTACTCATACGCTACGCATACGCTACCCATACGCTACTCATACGCCGCCAGATGCCGGCTTATGTGAAGCGTATGAGGCATACGCCGCCATACGCTTTTATAAATCCGTCCGTCCAAATTTTTTTGTGCATGCTCAAACAAACTCGACCTATGAGGGCGTATGGCCCATACTGTCAAAAAATGTCACAGCACGCTCCCATACGCTCCTCATACGCTCCTCGTACGCTCCTCGTAGGTTCCACATACGCTCAAAACCACCCGAAAGGTCACCAAATGTCATCATAGGCCGGCACGCGCAGGACCTACGTAGGTTTTCAATACGCTCCCGCCATACGCCGTAATGTGACAGGGCCTTAAAGATGTCCCCAGCTTCTACAACCGCCCCACCAGAAGATTAATCTTCAACCAAAGATTGGACCGATTTATTGGTGCCTCTCTATATTGCTGCTGTTCTGCAGCCGGTAACCGTCGTAAGGTTACGAACCCCCCAGAAGTCAAGTGCCTCGGGGTCATTCCAGGACGCAGTTCCCGAATAAAACTGTGTACCGTCACTCCGATGTTCATGTCTTTGTTTATTTGATTGGTTCCGAGGTTCAGGTAGGTGGAACCAACCTCCTCACACATGTTCACTTATCTGGTTGGTTTGCTTGTTTGTTTGTTAGAGTTTTACATCCTAGCAACATCTAAGGTCATATCAGGACCGGTACCGACTTGTGACAGTGTGAATTTATGGCGATTTTTATAGTGCTGTCCCAATGGGACACCATGCCACTGGCACCATGACCCGATTTCCTACTCCGTCACATTATCCTGATACTGAGCTAACCAGTCCTTGACCTATCATAACAATGTGGAGCATCAGACTAGGTTGTGACAAGTATCAAATGTAAGTCAGTGGTTTGACTAGTATCAAATTTTAAGTTCTTGGGTTTGACTCGACCAGGGTTGCCTTAGAAACAGGCGTTGTTTTGTGGAGTTTTGTTGTTGTTGTCTCCATAGACCTATTTCATGTGACGTCAGCACTGGTATCTAGGTCAGTGCGCGCACCTTTTGGCTGCAGGATGACACTGTCACACTGCAAACTCAATGGCTATGAGCAATCTTCATACAGAAAAAGTGAAATATCTCGAAAACCACACCATCTAGAAACAAACCGCCTGGTACACATATAGAACCCATATTCACCGAATAGATTATATTAAATTCATACCGCTAAGGTTGTGCATATCTATTAATTTTGAATAAAATGGACGTTTTGCACTGCGCATACCGGCAAACTCAATGCATTGTCAATGGCCGTGAGCAATCTTGAATTAGCTTCATGCAGAAAAAGTGAAATATCTCTAAAACCACACCATCTAGAAACAAACTGCCTGGTACACATATAGAAAACTTATTCAATGAATAGATTATATTAAATTTATATGGTATGGGTTGTGCATTTCTATTAATTTTGAATAAAATATACGTTTTTCACTGCGCGTACCGGCAAACTCAATGCATTGTCAATGATCGTGAGCAATCTTCCTACAGAAAAAGTGAAATATCTCTAAAAACACATCATCTAGAAACAAACCGCCTGGTACACATATAGAAAACATATTCAGTGAATAGATTATATTGAATTTATATGGTTAGGGTTATGCATTTCTATTAAATTTTGAATAAAATAAACGTTTTGCACTGCTCGTACCGGCAAACTTAATGGCAGTGTTCCTTCGTTCTGCAGCCAAGCTGCACGCGCATACACAATGTTTATCAAATTGAAATAGGTCTATAGGCATTGTTTTTATGGCGTTATTTTGTTGTTGTTTTTGCCTCTCTAGTACTGATTCTAAACCCCGCTATGACGCACCAAAGGTAACCGTGTTCGCCAGATTAATGGGTTTCCCTCAAGTCCCAGGTGTTTAGCTGGCCTTTTCACACCTGTCACGTGACATGCCCGTCGGATTTCTTTCTGGCAGGAAGTGGCGCTGACCGGGCGTTGATTGCGCCGATTTGCTGCCAGACTGCGCATGCCCGGCAGGTGCGTGCGCAGCAGCCGACCATGTGGACGTTTTGGTTTCCCGCCAAATTACACCCCGCCAAACTCGCACTGAGTCAGCGCAAACAGACGGGGTGGCGGAATGAGTTGAGCATCCGTCTCCCGTTTTGGTACATGGTGGGATTCGAACTCATGGGTTCGAACCCTGTTCGAGAGTCAAGCCAATGACTTAAAAATGTATTCTTGTCACTTCCTAGCCAGGCGCTCGTCATTATTAGGATAGGCAGCCGGCACCATGATCTAATATCCCACTCAGTCACATTATCCTGACACTGACCTAACCAGTCCTTGCCCTATCATAATAATGCCGAGCGACAGGCTAGGAAGCGACAAGTATCAATTTGATAAGTCTTTGGTTTGACTTGACCGGGATCCAAACCCCCGATCTCCCGCAAATGAGGTTCACGCTCTACCGATTTGGCCACTGCGCTCGGTGTTACAGGTTGTACTTGTCGTCCCTGCTTTGGGTCTTCATTTGTTTGTAGTCTTGTAAAACCAATAGCTAGTTCATCTGGGCACCTGTCATCGCAGATCTTGAGCTGGCAGACAAGTTGACAATTACTAGGATAAAGCAGCGATTTAATTAGGATTAATTCACTGTCAGGATAGTGGGTTATCACATCATTCATGCCGGTTGGACGGCATCCCAGTGGGGCAACACTATAAAGGCCTCCATCAGTGTGCACTATCACAAGTCGGGGGGACCTGTCTTGATATGACCTTAAGAATACTAGGACAATAAGCCCCAATAAACCAAGCAGTGGAGGCGGAGTGGTAGCGTGGTGGCCCGGGGGGGGGGGCACTCTAACAATTGACACTTCCTGTCCGACTAGACGGCGAATTGTTAGTAAGCGCCACACCGTGGTCTAATGGATGGGCGTCCAGGGTGCAATGGCATTAGACGACGAAATTGTTTCCGATCTGAGTGTTTCTGAGGGATGAGTGTCTGATAAGAATTTAATATCGGATTAATGATGGGCGTATCGCATTGTCGTGATGTCACTTTGATTTCAAGTTAATGCCTTCTGTGACAAAGGGAACGAGAAATCACATCAAATCACTGCCCACACAGGGCCACACACACAACCACACACACAGTGACACACACAGTTACACACACAGCCACACACACATTTTCACACACAACCACACACACAGCTGCACACACAGTTACACACAGTTACACACACAGCCGGACACACAGTTACACACAGTTACACACACAGCCGCACACACAGTTACACACACAGCCGCACACACAGTTACACACAGTTACACACACAGCCGCACACACAGCCACACACACAGCCACATACACAGTTACACACAAGCACCCACACAGTTACACACACTGTTACACACAATGGTACACACACAGCCACACACACACAACCACACACAGCCACACACACAGTTACACACAAGCACCCACACAGTTACACACACTGTTACACACACAGCCACACACACAACCACACACACAGTTACACACACAGCCACACACACAGTTACACACAAGCACCCACACAGTTACACACACTGTTATACACACTGTTAGACACACAGCCACACACACAGCCATCCACACAGTTACACACACAGTTACACACACAGTTACACACACAACTACACACACAACCACACACACAGTTACACACACAGCCACACACACAGCCACACACACAGCCACACACACAGTTACGCACACAGCCACACACACAGTTACACACACAACCACACACACAGTTACACACACAGTTACACACACAGCCACCCACACAGTTACACACACAGCCACACACAGCCACACACACACAGTTACACACACCACTACACACACAGCCACACAAACAGCCACACACACAGTTACACACATGTACACACACAGGCACACACAGCCACACACACAACCACACACACAGCCACACACACAACCACACACACATCCACACGCACAGTCACACACAACCTCCCCCGCACACACACAACCACACACACAACCACACACAACCACATGCATACAGCCACACATACACATACACCCCCCCACACACACACAACCACACATCAGTTACACACACAGCCGCACACACAACCACACACACAGCCACACACAACCACACACAACCACACACAACCACACAGCCACACACACAGACCTCCACACACACAGCTGCACAAACAACCACACACCCAATCACACGCACACAACCACACCTACACAGACCACAACCACACACAACCACACACAGTTACACACACAGCCACATACATACCACACACACAACCACACACACCGCCACACACAGATACGACCACACACAGCCACACACACACAGCCACACACACACCCACAGCCACACCCACACACAACCACACACACCCACACAACCACACACACGTCAACACACCACACACGCCACACCCCGTTCCTCAAATTGGTTATGTTTAAAGCAGCCCCCACCTTCACACCCCCCGGCTTGGTGGAGGATACGACTAGCCCCCCCCCCCCTCCCCACCTACCCCCACCTACCCCCACCTCCACTGCTTGGTTGAGTGGGGCTTTCTGTCACAGTCAATCTGAGGGCATTACATTCTTCTAACATAGTAAACTGGCAATTGTTCACTGGGCTCGCGGTCTGACCAGAATTGATGGATTGATGGTGATTTTATGCTGCTTTGGCAGCGAAGGCGGCATTCATGGCGAAAAGTGAGTACAATTTATTCTGTCACTCTGGCTTTTCTCTCTATGCAAGCTATCAAGTGTCATGTGTCAAAATACAGTAGAATTGATGTCAAAAGAGGCGGGTAACAAAAGTTACACAAGGTTGTACAGTCAGTCCAGCTGTCGGGAATTCTAAAATGTGTTCATGCTTTAAAAAAAAAGTATTTATAAAAAGGTATATCGCATGTTATTTACAATAACAAAATTGTTGGTTTATGGTAATGAAATCTATAGGTGGTGTGATAATGGCCTTCAAAGTTTTGGGGTAGACTATCTTAGATATGGTATAGTAAATGACCTTCAAGTTTTGGATAGACTATATTAGACGTTTTGTAGTAATGACCTTCAAGTTTTGTAGTACTAGTAGGCTATCTTAGATGTGGTATAGTAAATGACCTTCATGTTTTGGATAGACTATATTAGACGTTTTGTAGTAATGACCTTCAAGTTTTGGAATAGGCTATCTTAGATGTGGTATAGTAAATGTCTTTCAAGGTAACACAAAAAAACCAAAAGGCTATCTAGATGTGGTAAGTAACTTCAAGTTGGAGTAGGCTATCTTAGATGTGGTATAGTAAATGACTTTCAAGTTTTGGAGTAGGCTATCTTAGATGTGGTATAGTAAATGACTTTCAAGTTTTGGAGTAGGCTATCTTAGATGTGGTATGGTAAATGACTTTCAAGTTTTGGAGTAGGCTATCTTAGATGTGGTATAGTAAATGACTTTCAAGGTTTGGAGTAGGCTATCTTAGATGTGGTATAGTAAATGACTTTCAAGTTTTGGAGTAGGCTATCTTAGATGTGGTATGGTAAAATGACCTTCAAGTTTTGGAGTAGCCTATCTTAGATGTGGTATAGTAAATGACCTTCAAGTTATGGAGTAGGCTATCTTAGATGTGGTATAGTAAATGACTTTCAAGGTTTGGAGTAGGCTATCTTAGATGTAGTATAGTAAATGACTTTCAAGTTTTGGAGTAGGCTATCTTAGATGTGGTATAGTAAATGACTTTCAAGTTTTGGAGTAGGCTATCTTAGATGTGGTATAGTAAATGACTTTCAAGTTTTGGAGTATGCTATCTTAGATGTTGTATAGTAAATGACTTTCAAGTTATGGAGTAGGCTATCTTAGATGTGGTATAGTAAATGACTTTCAAGTTTTGGAGTAGGCTATCTTAGATGTGGTATAGTAAATGACTTTCAAGTTATGGAGTAGGCTATCTTAGATGTGGTATAGTAAATGACTTTCAAGTTTTGGAGTAGGCTATCTTAGATGTGGTATAGTAAATGACTTTCAAGTTTGGAGTAGGCTATCTTAGATGTGGTATAGTAAATGACTTTCAAGTTTTGGAGTAGGCTATCTTAGATGTGGTATAGTAAATGACTTTCAAGTTTTGGAGTAGGCTATCTTAGATGTGGTATAGTAAATGACTTTCAAGTTTTGGAGTAGGCTATCTTAGATGTGGTATAGTAAATGACCTTCAAGTTATGGAGTAGGCTATCTTAGATGTGGTATAGTAAATGACTTTCAAGGTTTGGAGTAGGCTATTTTAGATGTGGTATAGTAAATGACTTTCAAGTTTTGGAGTAGGCTATCTTAGATGTGGTATAGTAAATGACTTTCAAGTTATGGAGTAGGCTATTAAGTGGTATAGTAAATGACTTTCAAGTTTTGGAGTAGGCTATCTTAGATGTTGTATAGTAAATGACCTTCAAGTTTTGGAGTAGGCTATCTTAGATGTGGTATAGTAAATGACTTTCAAGTTATGGAGTAAGCTATCTTAGATGTGGTATAGTAAATGACCTTCAAGTTTTGGAGTAGGCTATCTTAGATGTGGTATAGTAAATGACCTTCAAGTTTTGGAGTAGGCTATCTTAGATGTGGTATAGTAAATGACTTTCAAGTTTTGGAGTAGGCTATCTTAGATGTTGTATAGTAAATGACCTTCAAGTTTTGGAGTAGGCTATCTTAGATGTGGTATAGTAAATGACTTTCAAGTTATGGAGTAAGCTATCTTAGATGTGGTATAGTAAATGACCTTCAAGTTTTGGAGTAGGCTATCTTAGATGTGGTATAGTAAATGACCTTCAAGTTTTGGAGTAGGCTATCTTAGATGTGGTATAGTAAATGACTTTCAAGTTTTGGAGTAGGCTATCTTAGATGTGGTATAGTAAATGACCTTCAAGTTTTGGATAGACTATATTAGACGTTTTGTGGTAATGACCTTCAAGTTTTGGAGTAGGCTATCTTAGATGTGGTATAGTAAATGTCTTTCAAGTTTTGGAGTAGGCTATCTTAGATGTGGTATAGTAAATGACCTTCAAGTTTTGGAGTAGGCTATTTTAGATGTGGTATAGTAAATGACTTTCAAGTTTTGGAGTAGGCTATCTTAGATGTGGTATAGTAAATGACCTTCAAGTTTTGGAGTAGGCTATCTTAGATGTGGTATAGTAAATGTCTTTCAAGTTTTGGAGTAGGCTATCTTAGATGTGGTATAGTAAATGTCTTTCAAGTTATGGAGTAAGCTATCTTAGATGTGGTATGGTAAAATGACTTTCAAGTTTTGGAGTAGGCTATCTTAGATGTGGTATAGTAAATGACTTTCAAGTTTTGGAGTAAGCTATCTTAGATGTGGTATGGTAAAATGACTTTCAAGTTTTGGAGTAGGCTATCTTAGATGTGGTATAGTAAATAACTTTCAAGTTTTGGAGTAGGCTATCTTAGATGTGGTATAGTAAATGACCTTCAAGTTATGGAGTAAGCTATCTTAGATGTTGTATAGTAAATGACATTCAAGTTTTGGAGTAGGCTATCTTAGATGTGGTATAGTAAATGTCTTTCAAGTTTTGGAGTAAGCTATCTTAGATGTGGTATAGTAAATGACTTTCAAGGTTTGGAGTAAGCTATCTTAGATGTGGTATGGTAAAATGACTTTCAAGTTTTGGAGTAGGCTATTTTAGATGTTGTATAGTAAATGACCTTCAAGTTTTGGAGTAGGCTATCTTAGATGTGGTATAGTAAATAACTTTCAAGTTATGGAGTAGGCTATCTTAGATGTGGTATAGTAAATCTTCAATTGGATAGGCTACTTAGATGTAATAAATGACTTTCAGTTATGGAGTAAGCTATCTTAGATGTTGTATAGTAAATGACTTTCAAGTTATGGAGTAAGCTATCTTAGATGTGGTATAGTAAATGACTTTCAAGTTTTGGAGTAAGCTATCTTAGATGTGGTATAGTAAATGACTTTCAAGTTATGGAGTAGGCTATCTTAGATGTTGTATAGTAAATGACCGTCAAGTTTTGCAGTAGGCTATCTTAGATGTGGTATAGTAAATGACTTTCAAGGTTTGGAGTAGGCTATCTTAGATGTTGTATAGTAAATGACCTTCAAGTTTTGGAGTAGCCTATTTTAGATGTGGTATAGTAAATGACTTTCAAGTTTCAAATTCTATCTTAGACCTGTTGTGGTAAATAATGACCTTCAGGTTTTGAGATAGACTATCTTAGACGTGGTGTGGTAATGATGACCTTCAAGTTTTGGGGTAGGCTATCCTAGATGTAGTGCGGTAATTACCTTCAAGGTGGTGAAGGAGAGTGGAGGAGGAGGATGGGGGAAGAGAGGGTGTGGGTAGGGAGGGTGGTGAGGGAGGTCTCATGGATCCTCTGACTTGTCGCTGATTTGTCAAACCGTGGTGTGCGAACTGTCAAGTTATCCACCTGCAAACAAAGGCCACCCGGCGCCCATCATCTGTACGGTGCGTGAACTGCCAAGTTATCCACCTGCAAACAAAGGCTGCCCAGCGCCCATCATCTGTATGGTGCGCAAACTGCCAAGTTATCCACCTGCGATTAAGTGCGAACAAAGGCCGCCCAGCGCACATCATCTGTATGGTGCGCAAACTGCCAAGTTATCCACCTGTGAACAAAGGCCGCCCGGCGCCCATCATCTATGGCGAGGCACCCACTTGTTCTCAGGGCGCCTTTTTGCCGCCACCAGCTAATCAGACTTGCAGCTTGAATAAGGCGGCATGAACAGCGCCCTCTCGTGTGGGTGGGTGCAGGGCACGGCAGGAAACCGTGTTCAGGGTCCCGGCGTTGCGATCACGACGTGGGCGTTGGGGTGTTGGAGGGATGGTGGGGGTGGGGTTTCGGGGGGGTGGGGGGAGGTGACAGGGCCGCTCCAATTGAAACTCTTTGTGTTGGGTATTTAAAGGTGTAGAATGCTTCGTGAAGGGCTGTGTAGAGAGGGCTTTGTGAAGAGGGCTTTGTGAATAGCGGTGTTGGAAGGGCATTGTGAGGAGGGCTTTGTGAGGAGGGCTTTGTGAATAGCTCTGTTGGGAGAGCTTTGTGGGAAGGGCTTTGTGAATAGCGTTGTGCGAAGGGCTTTGTGGGTAGGGTTTTGTGAATAGCATTGTGCGAAGGGCTTTGTGGACGCGCCTTTGTGAATAGCGTTGTGCGAAGGGCTTTGTGGAGAGGGCTTTGTGAATAGTGTTATGCGAAGGGCTTTGTGGGTAGGGTTTTGTGAATAGCATTGGGCGAAGGGCTTTGTTAACACACCTTTGTGAATAGCGTTGTGTGAAGGGCTTTGTGGGCAGGGCTTTGTGAATAGCGTTGTGCGAAGGGCTTTGTGGAGAGGGCTTTGTGAATAGTGTTATGCGAAGGGCTTTGTGGGTAGGGTTTTGTGAATAGCATTGGGCGAAGGGCTTTGTTAACACACCTTTGTGAATAGCGTTGTGTGAAGGGCTTTGTGGGGAGGGTTGTGAATAGCATTGTGCGAAGGGCTTCGTGGGAGGGCTTTGTGAGGAGGGCTTTGTGAATAGCGTATATGGGAAGGGCTTTGTGAATAGCCTTGTAGGAAGGGCTTCGTGGGGAGGGTTTTGGGAATACGTTCTGACGAGGGCTTTATGAATAGCACTGTGGGAAGGGCTTTTGGGGGAAGGGCGTTTGTGGAAAGCGTTATGAGAAGGGCTTTGTGAAGAGCTTTGTTGGGAGGGCTTTGTGAATAGTTTGTGAGGAGCGCGTTGTGAATTGCTTTGTGAGAAGGTGTTTGTGAATAGCTTTGTGAGGAGATTTTTGTGAATGGCTTTGTGAGGAGGGCTTTGTTAATAATAATAGCTGTGGGAGGAGGGCTTTGTTAATAGCTGTGGGAGGAGGGCTTTGTTAATAGCTGTGGGAGGAGGGCTTTGTTAATAGCTGTGGGAGGAGGACTTTGTGATAAGCTTTGTGAAGGACTTCATGGGGAACTTCATGACGAGTTATGACTAACTTTATTAAGACTAAGAACTTGTTGGGGGAAGGCTTTGCGAAGAGCTTTTGCCAAAAAGGTTTGTGAAGGGCTTTGCAAAGAAAAGCTGTTTGCAATGGTGAGATGTAATGGTGAGATGGACTGGCGAGATGGAATGGTGAGATGGAATGGCGAGATGAATGGTGGGATGGAATGGCAAGATGAATGGTGGGATGGAATGGTGAGAGGGAATGGTGAGATGTAATGGCGAGATGGACTGGCGAGATGGAATGGTGATAGGGAATGGCGAGATGGAATGGCGAGATGAATGGTGGGATGGAATGGCAAGATGGAATGGTGAGATGGAATGGTGAGATGGAATGGCAAGATGGAATGCCAAGATGTAATGGCAAGATGGACTGGCGAGATGGAATGGTGAGAGGGAATGGTGATATGGAATGGCGAGATGAATGGTGGGATGGAATGGCGAGATGGAATGGCGAGATGGAATGGCGAGATGGAATGTTTTTGACTAGCCTTTCTCAGCAGTCTTCACACGCTCCTTCCCGATCCTCTGGGTGATTGGTGATTTCTGACAACAGTTCATTTGCATCTTTCTTAGCATATCAATAAGATCATTTGCCTCCGGCATCGTAATAACTTTAATGAGAATTGATTATTGATTTCTTTCTTTTAAAAAAAAGAAGAAGATTGATGACGAATTTCAATTTTCCTTTGGGACAGCCTGTTGCTTGCCGTCAAGACAGACCTCGTGAAGTTACACAGTCAGATGGCTTTGAGTTCCTGCCATATTTAAAAAGAAAAAAGAAACATATTAGCCTGATCATTACAATTTACTATGCTTTAGTTTGGAGTAAATCTATTTTTAAATGGCTAACTTTGGTGATGCTTGAAGTGAAAGCGTGAAGAATGATTGTGTCTGTACACACTGAAATGGTGACCAGACGGGGTGGCCAAGTGAGTTGAACCCATGGGTTCGAACCCTGGTCGAGTCAGACCAATGAATTCAAAATTGATACTTGTCACTTCCTAGCCAGGCACTCAGCATTATTATGGTATGGCAAGGACTGGTTGGCTCAGTGTCAGGATAATGTAACTGAGTGGGATATCAGGTGCTGGTGCTCTGGCCTCCCAGTGGGGCAGCACTACAAACTCGCCATGGGTGTGCACTGTCACAAATCGTTACCCATCCTGATATGACCTTAGATGTTATCAGGACGTAAAACTCCTACAAACAAACAACCAACAAACAAACACCGAAATGCCGGACGTCAATAGACTTTGTAGGAGTTGAACTAGTCACGTGTTCTATCGGATTGACCCACTAGAAGCAGTGGCTGAATCGATAAGAGCACTATCTGGTTTCCACTGCCGGAGGTTGTGGGTTCGAATCCAAGCCCAGTCAAGCCGATCACTTATAGAAATGATTCTTGTTGGTATCTAGCCTGACTGGTTTGTTCAGTATTATGATAAAGTTACTGGGTGGGATATTGGGTCATGGTGCCGGCGGCCTAAGTGGGGCAGCACTATAAAGTCGCCATGAATGCACACTGTCACAAGTAGGTGCCCATCCTGATATGACCTTAGATGTTGCTAGGACGTACAGCAACATACAAATAACAAAACAGAGCAACAAATGTTTAATAAGGGCACCGTTATCTAAGCTGGATATGTAGGATCAAATCTAGATAAGTGTTTTGGTTTTAGACAAATGTGATCCTTTAATGCGATTATGCAGCTTTAAGAGGTTCTGCGACACATTCAATCAGTGACAGACGTCAGACCATACGATACAAAGCACACAAACCACCAGCTTGGTTCCTGGGGATGTTGCCATTGTTTTCAGAGACGCCATGTTTGTTATTGTAGTCCACACACAGCTGAATTCGCAGTGTCGTCTGCTTTTACATAAATCTCATTCAGCCAGAGTGGCTTTCCGCGTCTCCCACTGAGTGACGTGTGAATCGTCACTCAGTGACGTCAGTAGAATGTTGGACGCGACGCACGCAGACACCCCCCCCCCCCACCCACCTCTGGGATTGTGATTTGAAAATGAAAGTAATTAACACACTCTTTCTTGTTAAAGGCAATGGAACATGAAAAGAGAGGTTACAAACTAACCTAAGATATTTTGCAAATAAGGATCTGAATCATTTCCTCTGAATTTTCAAAAAACTATTTTATTTGTTTAAATTGTCGTCTAACTACACTGTTACCAGTTTAAGCTGAATGCACTCGTTTTTTCTTTCTTTGTCGTTTTTGGCAATTTAAATGAAATGAGTGTAAACCTCAGTTTGAATGATGTCAGAACGAGGTTGAGATGAAACCTTGCCCAGTGCCTCAGCGCATGGTGAAGTGGAACGGTGAGATGGAATGGTGAAGTGGAATGGCGAGATGGAATGGCGAGGTGGAATGGTGAGATGGAATGGTGAGGTGGAATGGTAAGATGGAATGATGAAAATGGAATGGTGAGATGGAATGGTGAGATGGAATAGTGAGATGGAATGACGAGGTGGAATGGTGAGATGGAATGTCGAGATGGAATGGCAAGGTGGAATGGCGATAGGCAATGGTGAGATGGAATGGTGAGATGGAATGGTGAGATGGAATGACGAGGTGGAATGGTGAGATGGAATGGCGAGATGGAATGGCGAGGTGGAATGGTGAGGTGGAATGGTGATAGAGAATGGTGAAGTGGAATGGTTAGGTGGAATGGGTAGGTGGGATGGATCAATGGAATGGTGAGATGGAATGGCTAGATGGAATGGCGAGGTGGAATGATGGAATGAAATGGTGAGATGGAATGGTGAGGTGGAATGGTGAGGTGGAATGGTGAGTGGAATGGTTAGGTGGAATGGTGAGATGGAATGGTGAGTCTGTATGGCCATCCTGACCACACTAACCACCCCAACTACCAGACCACTATGACCACCTCAACCACCTCGGCAATCAAATCTACTCAAACACTGCAGCCAACTCGACCACACTGACCACTTCGATAATTAGAACCACCTACAACCGCATAAAACCGCCGACTACCCACAACCACCCACAAACATCCACAACCACCAACAACCACCCACAACTACCTCATCATCATCATGCTGTCGGTCGCGATGCGACAAAGACTGCTTTCATTACTTGACTGCCGCTCTCCATTTAGCTCTCTGCTGTGAGAGTTGTGTCCATGAGTCGGTCTTAATGTCTCTCAGCTTCAGGTTTCTCTTGATGGTATCTTTGAATCGGAGACGGGGGCGCCCTCTCTTTCTGTAGCCAAAAGACAGTTGAGAATAGAGGATCTGCTTTGGTAGCCTGTCTGATGACCTCCTCATGAGGTGTCCAATCCACCGGAGATTCTTTTTGATCAGAAGATCTTCCATAGAGGGCAGCCCCATCCGTTCGAGTATTTCCTTATTCGTCCACTTTTGTCCTTCCAGTTAGCCTCATGATTGACCGCAGATGTCGCATCATGAAGCATGCAGCAAGCATGCAGATTTTTCACCTGCTGTCTGTACGCTGTCCCCCAGGCCTCTGGCTCCGTATAGTAGGGTGGATAGCACGATTGGCGCGTGGAGATCTTACATTTGACCCGAATGGACACATGGTGTTGTTCCAGACTCTCCTGCTTAGACGGCCGAAAGATGCGCTAAGCCTTGGCCATCCCCCTCTGTATCTCAGCATCCCTCTGTATCTCAGCTTCAATGCGTCCATCACTTGCTATTGTGCATCCGAGATAGTGAATTCCGAACTGAGTCACTTGTTTCCGCAACCATGATCTCCTCCGCTCGGGTTCTGTAAGAATGGTTGGTACAAGCACATCCGTCTTCTTGTGTTAATCTTCAGGGCCAAACTTCTTTGATGCTTCGAGAAAGCGTCCACTTTTTTCTGGATCTCTTCAGCAGAGTGGGCAACCAGTGCACTGTCATCTGCGAATAGCAGCTCTCTCACCAGTATCCGAGTAGTCTTGGTCTTTGCTCTGAAGTGTGCGACATTGATTAGGTCAGCGCCCTGTCTCTACTGTATATAGATGCCATCCCCATGTCTCGGAAAGCCTCGCCGAGCATTACTGATAGGAAGATGGAGAAGAGCATGGGGCCAGTACACAACCTTGCTTGACCCCATTGATAACCCCAAACGATTCTGAGGCTTCCCCTCCAACACTAACATTCCCCATCATTCCTGTATGTAGAGCCGCGATCATAGTTGTGAACTTCTCTGGCCATCCCTTCTTCCTCAGTAGCTGCCATAGCCCAGTCCTCTCGACTGTATCAAACGCCTTAGTGAAATTGACAAATACCATGTACAGTGGTCGGTCCTGCTCAATGCACTTTTCTTGTAGCTGTCGGAGATAAAATATCAAATCCACTGTGCTCCGGTTACCTCTGAAACCACACTATGACTCCAGAACTACATCAGGTGTTATGTGAATAGAAAGTCTGTTGATAGGATCCGGCGAAGACTTCCCTGCTATGGAAAGAAGAGAGAGTCCTCTATAGTTCCCACAGTCTGTTCGATCACCTTTCTTGTAGATGGTTACAATGCTGGCATCCTTCCATGCTTTGGGTACAGAACCCTCCTCCCAGGCATTGGTGATTAGTTGGTGCAGTCTTTTGAGCAGATTGTCTCCTCCATGCTTCCATACCTCGGCAGGAATTCCATCACCCCCAGGTGCTTTGCCATCTTTCAGGCTGGCGATTGCTCTAGCCATCTCATCCATGGTTGGAATCTCATCGAGGCATGTTTTGGTACCTACAATCACTCATAACCACCCACAAACATTCAGAACTATCTACATCCATCCACAACCCCCCACAACCATCCACGACTACCTACAATCACTCATAACCACCGACAAACATTCAGAACTATCTACATCCATCCACAACCACCCACAACCATCTACACCTATCTACAATCACTCATAACCACCCACAAACATTCAGAACTACATACAACCATCCACAGCCACCCGCAACCATCCACAGCTACCTATAATCACTCATAACCACCCACAAACATTCAGAACTATCTACAGCCATCCACAACCACCCACAACCATCCACAACTACCTACAAACACTCATAACCACCCACAAACATTCAGAACTTACTACAGCCATCCACAGCCACCCACAACCATCCACAACTATCTACAATCACTCATAACCACCCACAAACATTCAGAACTATCTACAGCCATCCACAACCGCCCACAACCACCCACAACCATCCACAACTACCTACAATCACTCATAACTACCCACAAACATTCAGAACTATCTACAGCAATCCACAGCCACCCACAACCATCCACAAACTACCTACAACCACCCCGACCACCCACAACCATCCACGACCACCTACAACCACCCCAAGCACCCACAACCGGCGGGGCGTGGTACTCCGGACGCGGCCAACCCCTCACCGACCCCCGGGGTCTTCAGGCTGGTGTTCCCTCGCTAATGATCTGATAGACTGCATCACGGTTCCGAGTGCGCATGCGCGGAAAACGGCCTTGGGAGCAAAGCAAAGGTGTACGCCATTGAGTTTTCCGATATGCGTAGGGCAAACTGCCATTTTATTCAAAATTAATAGAAATACATAACAATTTGGCACAAACATGGATGGAAAGATGCAATATAATAATATAATGAATATGCTTAATTAAGCATTATGAGCTAAGAAACATACAATTTCAGTCACTTTACAGGGTGATGTTTACATCACCATTGATTAGCCATAAGTAATTCTTGTTCTAAATATTAAAATTTCAAATGTGTCAACAAAAACTTGTTTCAAAGAAATATATAACCAATATCTGATTAACCCTACTCGTTTTCTATTTCTACATATGTCATTAACCACAGGATATAAATAAAAACATGAATAAAATACGTAAAACTGACTCTGGCTATGGTTCTAACACTAGCCTGAGTGCCTAGATTTGTCTAAATCTAAATGCACATGGCATAAGATGTGCTGATTATATTGATTTAAATGCAATGCTGGATAAAAGATTAATATCTTACTTTATTATATATATTTTTTTAGTTGGTATTCTATGTTTCAAACAAGAGCTGAGATGAGCTGAAACTAGCACATTTCATAGCTGCACCCAGTGTATTATCATGTGATGTGTGCTTCTCGCGGGTTTGTTTTGCTCTGATACATCCCACAATGCACCGCACCGTGATGTAGTCTATTGTAATGGTAGCCTGCCGAGCGGCCATGGACCTGCTGTGCAGCTGGGCGGGCAGCTGTGGGGCGGGGCGGGGTGGGGTGGGGCGGGGCAGGGCGTGCGGTCTAGATCGGATCTGAGTTCTGGCTGGCTGTAAGATTGCACACTGTTTTTTTGTGTACATTAGTTGATTAAGCAGTGAAGATTTCAATCGTGGACAATTGGTCTATCTCATTCCACTGCTCCTTGTCCTATTCTAGTAATACAGAATCAAAGCCAGGCTAGGTAGTGACAAGTATACATTTTTAAGTCATTGGTTTGACTCGGGCGTGGTTTGAACCTGTGGGGGTTTGAGTCACACTACCTACCAAAATGTGAAGCAGACGCTCAACTCATGCGGCCATCTGCGAGCCTAATTAAAGTCGCATAGTCCGATGGTTTTGAGTTTCTGTCAGTTTTCTGAGATAAATATATTAATTAGATTGGCATAGTCTACCTTACTTTAGTCTGAAGTAACTTTTATATTAAATGGCTAAGTTTTGAGATATTTGAAGTAAAAACATGTGAAATTAGTTTTGGCAAGTTTGGCAAAACTTTGTCACCACAGCTGTCAACAGTAACAGCTTCTATTAAACTGTCTCAGTATTCCGTTCTATGTGGCAACAAATGCTTAATTAGATAACCTCATAATGATAAATCTGATTGTAACAATACTGGTAGTAATAGCAGTAACAGCAGTAATGGCAGCAATAGCAGAAATTGCAGTAATAGCAGTGATAGTAGAAATTGCAGTGATAGCAGTAATTGCAGTAATAGCAGTGATAGTAGCAATAGCAGTAATAGCAGAAATTGCAGTGATAGCAGTGATGGCAGTAATAGCAGTAATTGGTGTAATTGCAGTAATAACAGTGATAGTAGCAATAGCAGTAATATCAGAAATTGCAGTGATAGCAGTGATAGCAGAAATTGCAGTAATAGCAGTAATAGCAGAAATTGCAGTGATAGCAGTGATAGCCGTAATAGCAGTAATAGCAGAAATTGCAGTAATAGCAGCAATAGCAGTAATAGCAGAAATTGCAGTAATATCAGTGATAGCAGTAATAGCAGAAATAGCAGTGATAGCAGTAATAGCAGAAATTGCAGTATTAGTAGCGTTAGCAGTAATAGCAGAAATTGCAGTAATAGCAGTGATAGCAGTGATCTAACTAGATAAAAGATTCACATCGTACTTCCAGTACAGGGGTGAATGACAACATAGTCTAAATACGGGCGAAAATAGCTTTAGTATGGAACAAGAAGTAGAATGACTGGCATCAGTGTCAAATGGTTACTTATATCAGCACAGAGTTGGTGAAATGGGAGAGAATGCAAAAAGATAAGATGGTGGCCAGAGAACGCCGTCGATTTCACTTTTAAATTGCATTAAAGTATATGTTTTATTATATTTTCCATCTCAAAAGTAGCGGGTAAATATGAAGACATATACAAAGAATAAATGTTGCTTCTTAGATTGTTAAATTAGGCTCCCATAAAGACTCATTTCATTAGCCCAATTTTTCGACCGTTTTTATATAAGACTGGTCTTCACCAGTGTACTACAAGTACCGGGTGAATCTTTTATCTATGATGTAGTAAGTTCAGTCGCGGCAATGTCAATGTACACAAAGCTGGATCTGACGTTGACATTGTGGTACACACAGCCTCGTGCTGAGGGTTACTCCAGTAGTCGAGTGGATTTGTAAGCCCAGCACAGCTCACGTAGCCAGACGCACTGCAAACACAGGCCCCGAGACGGGCTGTGTTTTTAATTGTGCGGGTTTGTGATTTTAATTGTGCGTAGAGCTGGTTGGTGTTTTTATATTAAGTTGAATCAATAATCTGTGCTTTTGTTGAGGTTTGAATGTTGTGCTATACAGCTGTCATTTGTTCTGGTCACTGGTTGGTGGTTGATTGCTGGTTGGTTGCTGTTTGGTTGCTGTTTGGTTACTGGTTGGTTGCTGGTTGGTTGGTGTTTGGTTGGTGGTTGATTGCTGGTTGGTTGCTGTTTGGTTGTTGTTTGGTTGCTGTTTGGGTACTGGTTGATTGCTGGTTGGTTGCTGTTTGGTTACTGGTTGGTTACTGTTTGGTTGCTGGTTGGTTGGTGATTGGTTACTGGTTGGTTGGTGGTTGGTTGGTGGTTGGTTGGTGGTTGATTACTGGTTGGTTGGTGGTTGGTTGGTTGAGGGTTGGTTGGTGGTTGGTTACTGCTTGGTTGGTGGTTGGTTACTGGTTGGTTGGTGGTGTGTTGGTTACTGGTTTGTTGGTGGTTGGTTACTGGTTGGTGGTTGGTTGGTTACTGGTGGGTTAGTGGTTGGTTACTGGTTGGTTGGTGGGTGGTTGGTGGTTGGTTGGACCTTTTTAGTCCTATATATAGGGGGGCGGGGTGAGAATTTCCCGACGATGGTCAGTTTCCCGACCTTTGGGCAATGACCCACCTTTTTAGGTCTGACCTGTTCTCATTCCTTATATATATAAATATATATATAAATTGCTTCCGTCCGCAATATAATATACTGACGTCATTGAATGTGGTGGGGGGGGGGGTATGAGTGAAATTGCCTCTGAGGCAGTTCCACCTACCCAGCTGTATGTGGCTTCCATCCCTTCCTGGCAGCGCATCATGTCTATATAATTACAAGCGTCCTTTATTTACACTTCCCCACCTTCCACCCTCCCTGACAACCTGCTTTCCTGACACAGCAATGATGCCTGCCGGACACTTATCGAGATTCTCGCAGCTCAGACACGTGACCACACTCCAATGGTGGTTAATTAAGTGGCTGTGATCGGCCTGTGTCGACCAGATGGGATGGCCGAAAAAGTTGAGCGTCCGTCTCCTGTTTTAGTAGATCTTGAAAGTCAAACCAATAACTTAAGAATTGATACTTGTCGCTTCCTAGCCTGACGCTCAGCATTACTAGGGCAGGGCAAGGACTGGTTGGCTCAGTGTCAGGATAATGTGACTGAGTGGGATATCAGGTCATGGTGCTGGCAGCCTGGTCTCCCAGTAGGGCAGCACTATAAAGTCGCCATGAATGTGCACTGTCACACGTTGGTACCCATCCTGATATCACCTTAGATGTTGCTAGGACGTAAAACAACAAACAAACAAACAAATTATAATCCACCTTACTTGAATAAATTTCCTTCTGCACCTTTATACTCACATAATTCTTATACATCATTTATATACATGATGTTGCCAGAACATAAAACTCCAACAACCAACTAACCAATTGACTAGTGTCTTCAGAGCTCCAAAGCTGCATAGTCCAATATAAGTATCAAATTATTAATTTAAAAAAAGACACTATGCTAGATTTGATTCTCACCCTCACCCACACCCATACATTCATACACTCACACACACAGCCCTCTATACTGAAGCCAAACAGGTTCTAACACACCGCTCACTCCCAGACGAAGCTGTATAGACCACTAACCAAATCATTTCAAATAGACTAGCATCCCCGGCCCCACCACCACCACACACTCCCACCACCACTATCACACACCACCACCACCAGCGCCACCGCCATCAAACATCACACCACTGGCATTGGCAACATGCACTCATTGTTAGCCAGGTTCATTCACGTAGCACTAATACCTGCAATTATACAGAGCAGTGGAAGTCTTAGATAAAAGATTCACCCGGTACTTGTAGTACATGGGTGAAGACCAGCCTTATATAAAAATGGTCGAAAAATCAGGCTAATGAACTGAAGTCTTCATGAGAGCCTAATTTCACAATCTAAGAAGCAACATTTATTCTTTGAAGATGTCTTCATATTTACCTGCTACCTTTGAGTTGAAAAATATAATAAAATAGCTAGTTTAATACGATTTAAACTTGAAATCGACGGCGTTCTATGGCCGCCATCTTGGATTTTTGCATTCTCTCCCATTTCACCAAATCTGTGCCAATATATGTAGCCATTTGATCATGGAACCACAGTTTTTATTTCATGTTCAATATCAAAGCTATTTTCGCCCGTATTTAGACTACGTTGTCATTCACCCCTGTACTGTGTTTGAGTCTACGTGTCTGTCTGTGTCTGTGTTTGTGCCTGTGTATGTGAGCATACCTGCATGTGTGAGTGTATGAGTGTGTGTTGGTATATGTGCATTTGTGTGTGAGTGTATGTGGGAGTGTATGTGTGCATTTCTGTGTCTGTGTGTGAGTGTATGTATGATTGTTTGTGTATGAGTGTATACATGTATGTGTGTGTGTTTCTGTGTATGATTGTTTATTGTTGCTTTACGTCCTAGCAACATCAAAGGTCATATCCGGACGGGTACTGACTTGTGACAGTGAGCACTCATGGCGACTTTATAGTGCTGCCCCACTGGAATACCAGGCCGCCAGCACCATGACCTGATATCCCACTCAGTCACATTATCCTGACACTGAGCCAACCAGTCCTTGCCCTATCGTAATAATGTCGAGCGCCTGGCTAGGAAGCAACAAGTATCAATTGTTAAGTCATTGGTTTGACTCGACCACGGTTTGAACCCATGGTCTACCAACACGGGAGACGGACGCTCTAAGTCTTAACTCATTCGGCCATCCTGTCTGGTTTTCTGTATATGAGTGTGAGTGTATGTGTAAGTATATGTGTGTGTTTCTGTGTCTGTGTGAGTGTATGTGTGTGAATGTATGTGTGTTTGTGTCTGTGTATGAGTGTCTGTATGTATGTGAATGTATGTGTGTGTTTCTGTGTATGAGGGCCTGTGTGTGAGTGTATGTGTGTGAGTGTATGTTTAAGTGTATGTGTGTTTCTGTGTCTGTGATGTATGTGTGTGAATGTATGTGTGTTTGTGTGTCTGTATGAGTATGTGTGAGTGTATTTCTGTGTCTGTGATAGTGTGAGTGTATGTATGTGAATGTATTTGTGTTTGTGTTTCTGTGTGCGAGTGTATGTGTGTGAGTATGTGTATGTGTCTGTGTATGAATGTGAATGTATGTGTGTTTGTATGTCTGTATGAGTATCTGCATGTGAGTGTGTGTTTTTGTGTCTGTGAGTGTATGTATGTGAATGTATGTGTGTGTTTCTGTGTATGAGGGCCTGTGTGTGAGTGTATGTGTGTGAGTGTATGTCTGTTTCTGTGTCTTTTGAGTGTATGTGTGTGAATGTATGTGTGTTTGTGTGTCTGTGTATGAGTCTATGTGACAGTGTGTATTTCTGTGTATGTGATAGTGTGAGTGTATGTACGTGAATGTATGTGTGTTTGTGTTTCTGTCTGTGAGTGTATGTGTGTCAGTATGTGTGTATTTATGTGTGTCTGTGTATGAATGTGAATGTATGTGTGTTTGTATGTCTGTGTATGAGTGTCTGTATGTGAGTGTGTGTGTTTCTGTGTCTGTGTATGTATGTGAATGTATGTGTTTGTGTTTCTGTGTGTGAGTGTATGTATGTGAGTATGTGTGAGTGTATGTGTGTTTCTGTGTCTGCTAATGACCGCTGCACCAGTAACCATGTACAGTCAACTCCCAGTCTATGCTGGACCAGTAACCATGTACAATCAACCCCCATCACTGCTACATCAGTAACCATATACAGTCAACCCCCAGTATCTGCTGCACCAGTAACCATGTACAGTCAACCCTGGTACACCAATGACCAGGTACAGTCAACTCTCGTCACCGCTACACCAGTAACCATATACAGTCAGCACCCATTTTCTGCTACATCTGTAACAATATACAGTCAACCCCCAGTTTCTGCCGCATCAGTAACCATGTACAGTCAACCACCAGTGTCCGCTACACCAATAACCAGGTACAGTCAACTCTTGTCACCGCTACACCAGTAACCATATACAGTCAGCCCCCAGTTTCTGCTACATCTGTAACAATGTACAGTCAATCCCCTGTTTCTGCCGCATCAGTAACCATGTACAGTCAACCACCAGTGTCCGCTACACCAATAACCAGGTACAGTCAACTCTCGTCACCGCTACACCAGTAACCATATACAGTCAGCCCCCAGTTTCTGCTACATCTGTAACAATGTACAGTCAATCCCCAGTTTCTGCCGCATCAGTAACCATGTACAGTCAACCACCAGTGTCCGCTACACCAATAACCAGGTACAGTCAACTCTCGTCTCCCTACACCACTAACCATATACAGTCAGTCCCCAGTTTCTGCTATATCTGTAACAATGTACAGTCAACCCCCAGTTTCTGCCGCATCAGTAACCATGTACAGTCAACCCCCAGTTTCTGCTACACCAGTAACAATGTACAGTCAACCCTCGTTACCACTACACCAGTAACCATGTACAATCAACCCCAGTATCAGCTGTATCAGTACCACTGTACAGTCAGCCCCCAGTCAACCCAGTTTTGTGCTGCAGTAACCATGTACAGTCAACCCCCACTCAGCAATACACCAGTCACAATGTACAGTCACACCCCGGCGCCTGCATTACTGGACTCATCAAGTAGTTTCCATGGAGACCACACGCAGGTGTCTGTTCTCCATACGGATCTATTGTGGCTTATTGATTGTGCATCCATTTAGCTGCGTCAGGTCTGCTTCGTGTCTCACTGTACAGCTCACCAGGGCAGTAGGTCACGTGCAAAACTGAGTTAACCTATCACTCATAATCGTACACATCCCGAAAAAACAGTCTTTCAATAATGTATATTTGAGAATACTGTAAAAGCTCTCTAAATCGACCGACCATGGGACCGACTTTAAATGGTCCATTTAGCGGGGTGGTCGGTTTAGGGTTTGATTGATTGATTGGTGGTTTCTTTACGCCGTGTCGGCAGCATAGGCCATATTCACAGCGAGAATTGTTTGTTTTTTATTCAACCATCGCCTTTAGGGAGTTTTTGAAATTTGTTACAATGGTATTGTATGGGCGATCTTTTGGGTCCCAAATAAAGTGATCGATATCGGGGAGTGGTCAATCTGTGGAGGTGGTCAGTATTTGTTGCTGCATTGATGAGAATTACAAGTCAATTTAATAGAACTGGTTACTGCTGAAGTGTACGGTATTCAAGACTTTGACATGCACACCAAAATTAATATTGCACACCAGATATCTCCAAACTTAGACATTTATAATAAAAGTTACTTTAAACTAAGTTAGGTAGATTATATCAATCAACCTAATATATGTCTCTAAGAAACTGATATATAGATTATATCAATCAACCTAATAAATGTCTCTAAGAAACTGATATCTAGATTATATCAATCAACCTAATATATGTCTCTAAGAAACTGATATATAGATTATTTCAATCAACCTAATATATATCTCTAAGAAAATGATATATAGATTATATCAATCAACCTAATATATGTATCTAAGGAAATGATATATAGATTATAACGATCAACCTAATATATATATCTAAAAATGATATGTAGATTATAACAATCAGCCTAATATATATATCTAAGAAAATGATATATATATTATAACAATCAACCTAATATATGTATCTAAAAATGATGTATAGATAATAAAAATCAACCTAATTTATGTATGTAAAAAATGATATGTAGATTATAACAATCAAACCTAATATATGTATCTAAAAATGATGTATAGATGATAACAATCAACCTAATTTATGTATCTAAGAAAATGATATATATATTATAACAATCAAGCTAATATATGTATCTAAAAAAATGATGTATAGATAATAACAATCAACCTAATATATGTATCTAAAAAAATGGTATGTAGATCATAACAATCAACCTAATATATGTATCTAAATAAAGATATGGGAGAAATTCAAAACCATCGGATTATGCACTTTTAAGTTGGAGCGGCCTGGGGTTCACCAGATTTGCACACATGCAAGCAAACAGCCTCCATTCAGTCTGAAGCTTTCGCTTTAAAGGTGAATGAATACATGGTGAGTGTGCACTAACTAATTACACCCGTGTCCTGCATCTTCTTTGTTATATGGAGAAGTAAAATGATTAGCCTGTAGTCAGTAACGAGCTCCACTACTACCAGGTGCCGGTCTCAACTACACTCAGTAGCTTGGTCTCCCAGTGGGACAACACTATAAAGTCACTATTACTGTACACTGTCACAAGTCGTTACCCATCCTGATATGACTGTAGATGTTGCCAGGACGTAAAACTCCAGCAACCAACTATCTCCACTACTTTAAGCTCAATGCCGCTCCGCACCCCATCCATGCCTTGAGCGCGCACGCGCATCAGAACATCGGATCCAATAGACTACATCACGGTTCCAGCGGCGCGGTGAATTGTGGGATGCATCAGAGCAAAACAACCCCCCCCAAAAGCACATGGCACATGCTAATACACTGGGTGCAGCAATGAAATGTGCTAGTTTCAGTTCATCTCAGCTCTTGTTTGAAACATAGAATACCAACTAAAAAAATATATATAATAAATTCAGATATTAATCTTTTATCCAGCATTGCATTTACATCAATATAATCAGCACATCTTATGCCATGTGAATTTAGATTTAGAAAGATCTAGGCACTCAGACTAGTGTTAGAGCCATAGCCAGAGTACTCAATGCATTGTCAATGGCAGTGAGCAATCTCCATACAGAAAAAGTAAAATATTGATAAAACCACACCACCTAGGAACAAACCGCTTGGAACACATATAGAAAACATGTTTAACAAAAAGATTATATTAAATTTATAAGGTTAGTGTTTGAATAAAACTGACATTTTTCAATGCGTGTATAGGCAAACTCAATGGCCGTACGCCTTTGCTTTTCTCCCACGGCCGTTTTCAGCGCATGCGCAGTCGGAACTGTGATGTAGTCTATCAGATACTACCTTACAAAGGTGCGTTGGCCAAACTGCTCAGCCAATGAGAGCCTTGCTTTCAATACAGTCAGGTTCTAGTACCCCAAACAGACGTTAGGTGGTGGGTGAGTGCATCCATGGCTTGTGGGGGTGGAGGCAGCCATTGTGTAGCAGGACAGTTATGGCATGGCATCCATCTTGCCTTCTTTCAGGGGTGTAACTTCCGGTGTCCTGGTTTCCGGTCATCAATTGTAAGCTTCATCTATAACATCAGGCATTTGTCAGCAAATTCCCTGAAAGTATTCTACAACACCTCACCCACTCCTACCGCCAAGACTATACAATAACAGCAGTGGTCGGTATTTGCTCTAGCTGTACACCACAACTTGATAGTTTTAAGTCTCTGCCATAAATTATGGGGTTTCTTATATTAATATATTAGGTAGGTCTGCCTTACTTTTAGTTTGAAGTAAATTTGATTTTAATTGGTTAAATTTGGAATTATTTTTGACTGAGAACATACAAACTTAATTTCTTTTTAGAGCATAGTGCAAGCACACTAAACTGCAATTAATGTTTAATGCGTGTGCCAGTATCTAAATTGGATATGCAGGCTCAAATCTACATAATTGTGCGCCGGACAGAGTGGCCCAATCTCTAGAGCGCAGGCCTCCCGAGCGGAAGGTCGGGAATTTGAATCCCAGTCGAGTCAAAGGAATGACTTGCAAAATTGATATTTGTCACTTCCTAGCCTGGCCCTCGGCATTAATAGGATAGGGCAAGGACTGGTTAGCTCTGTGTCCGGATAAGTGACTGAGTGGGATAAGGGGTCATGGTCCCGGCAGCCTAGTTTCCCAGTGGGGATGGATTGTAAAGTTGTCATGAGTGTGCACTGTCACAAGTCTGTGCCCCTCCTGATATGCCCTTAGTTGTTACTAGGAGGTAAAACCCTAACCAAAAACAACAATATAATTGTGTTGGCTTAGAGAATTAGATGCTTTTATCGCTTTAGCCTGACGCATCTTACAGTGAAGACCCAGGGGGTGATTTGTTCACGGCCCCGCGTCCCGCTAGGTGTCTCTGGAGGTCTATGCAGTCATCACTCCATCCCAGCCTGCTTTGCCGTCTACCCTCCTGTCCCGGGTCTCGACACTAACTCACGGGTTTTCCCAGAGATTGCGGAACACAGAGAGAGAGAGAGACAGAGAGAGACAGAAATGGAGAGACACATAGCGAGAGACTGACACAGACACAGAGAGAACCACAGAGACACACAATGACACGGAAAGAGAGTGAAAGAGGCAGAAAGAGAGGTAGAGGCAGAGAGAGACTTAGAGAGGCCGAGAGAGACTGAGAGACTCAAAGAGACTGAGAATGACTGAAAGAGACTTAGAGGCAGAGAGAGACTAAGAGAGTCTTAGAGAGGCAGAGAGAGACTGAGAGAGGCAGAGAGAGACTGAGAGAAACTAAGAGAGGCGCTGTGGGTAGAGAGAAACAGAGAGACACAGAGAGAGCCACTGAGAGAGATAGAGAGAGAGAGAGACAGCTGCAGTGTCAGAGTCGGGCTGTATAAGTAAGTATAAACACACAGTACGGGTGCAAAGGTTCGGACGCACAGTGAGAGTCTGCCGTGTGCGTAATCAGTAAGACTAACAGTCCGCAGACGCATAGTGCGTGGCAATTGGGAATGGCCGCGCATACTCACAGTACGCGTGTGCGTATCCGTGAGATCGAGTAGCGGCATGCGTCGATCGGTCAGCGCATTACCCTGCACGTGTCAGTAGTAGTTCTGGCAAGTAGTGTTTGGAAGCCGTGGTGTGTAGTGTGTGTGTGGTGTGTGTGGTGTGTGTGGTGTATTGTCTTGTATGGATTGCGCCTGGCGCACTATTTAATAGCACGCATATGTATGTTATATCATCTTCATCATCAGGCTGTCGGTCGCGATGTGACAAATACTGCTTTCATTACTTGACTGCTGCTCTCCATTAGCTCTCTGCTGTGAGAGTGATGTCCATGAGTCGGTGTTAATGTCTCTCAGCTTCAGGTTTCTCTTGATGGTATCGTTGAACCGGAGTCGAGGGCACCCTCTCTTTCTGTAACCAGAAGACAGTTGAGAATAGAGGATCTGCTTTGGTAGCCTGTCTGATGACATCTTCATGAGGTGTCCAGTCCAGCGGAGATTCTTTTTGATCAGAAGATCTTCCATAGAGGGCAGCCCCGTCCGTTCGAGTATTTCCTTATTTGTCACTTTGTCCTTCTAAGTTAGCCTCATGATTGAATGCAGATGTTGCATCATGTAGGCATGCAGCTTTTTCAGCTGTCGTCTGTAAACTGTCCAGGCCTCGGCTCCGTATAGTAGGGTGGACAGCATGATTGCACGGTAGATCTTGCCTTTGACCCGCATGGACACATAGTGGTTATTCCAGAGTCTCTGGCGTAGTCGGCCGAAAGATGCGCTAGCCTTGGCCATCCTCCTCTGTATTTCAGCATCAATGCGTCCATCACTTGATATAGTGCTTCCGAGGTAGGTGAATTCCGGAACAGAGTTCAGCTTCGTTTCCGTCAACCATGATATTCTCCTGGCGGGTTCTTGTAGAGTTGGGTTGGTACAGTACCTCCATTATATATGTGTATATATATATATTGTATATATATAATTGTATGTATACACACACATATATATATATATATATATATATAATATTATATATATATATATATATATATATATATATATATATATATGTAGTTCAGCGTAGACAAAGGAGACAATTAATGGCTGACACTGATTTAAATAGGATAATGGAATAATGACAATCCCTTAATGAACCGTATCTGGCTGGTACTAACAACGCCCTACCGATAGTAGAAGAATAGTAATAACTTAATAGTAATAATGGAGAAAAAAATATTCAGGAACTCATAAGAGTGCATTTGCTCTCATCTGTGTCGGGCCGGCAGTGACCGTCTCAACAGGCATGCCCACCTCTCGCCTGGTGCGACTGCACCATCTGGTGATTCTGGGTGGTAATTAGATCAGTAAATATAGTAGTAACAATTAACAGCAGGGGGAAGCTCTGTGCCATCGCCAGACCGGTTCCCGCCTGGTGCAACAAGGCCGTCAATGAACTATAACCATCATAGCTGAGTAATAACCTTGATAACCCAAAGGGGGGAGGAGGGAGTCCGTGCCGTACCTACACCAGGATATACAGATATATCCAAGCTATATCTATGTATATATTATGGCCAGTCAGCCATATAATCCTCCGATGCGAATGAGGTTTCCCGCCCCCGTTGGGGGCAAGGGTCGGTGGCGATGGTGGTGCCACAATGTCCCAAATGGTGTGGAGGAGGCAGAACACAGAATAACCGGTACAATAATGAAGTATATAACAATAATAATTCCCTTCCACACCTTTATACTCGCATAATGTGTTATGCATATATAATATATATATATATATATATATATATATATATATATATATATATATATATATATATGTATGAGACTGTCTCAAAAGGTGCTAAGATATATGGGACAAAACTTTGTCCATTGTAACGATCAACATACTATCTGCTTATGCATTTGCTCAGGATAAACTGATTTGTTTTTTACATGGTGTTTCATAATCCCAATAGAATACATATTGATTTGAAGCAAATGTCCTTGTGTTTTCAGTGTAACCGTTTCTGTGCTGTTTTGTGTCAATCGTTACAATGGACAAAAAAAAAAGCGTTATCACCTTTTGAGACAGGCTCATATATATATATATATATATATATATATATATTATATATTATATATACATATATATGTATAATGTATATATATAAATATATATATATTATATATATATATATATATATATATATATATATATATGCACATTGTTATCAAAACTAAATGCACCTTTGGTAATTTGATAGTTCTGCCCATCATCAAAGCTGTGCAGGACGTGACGTCATACCCTTCCTTAGCGCTGCAGTCCCTTCTTTGGCCGACACAAGTTTAATTAATTTCGAGGAGCAGCTCACAGCGGCTGAGTGCAACCTTCTAAATAACTGCCTCGTGGATTCGGCAATCTCCGCCCAGCCTCGGGCTGCCAAACACCCGGGCTGGGGCCGGGTGGGGATAGTGTGATTGCTGTCGGAGGCGGGGTGGGTGGTAGTGGTAGTGGGGCTGGGTGGGTGGGGGTTGGTGCGTGGGTTGGGGTTGGTGGTGGGGTGTTTGGAGGGTATGTGGGTTGGAGAAATCGTGGATGGGGACTGAGTGAGCGGTGGGGTATGGGTATGTGGTGTGGGGTATGTTGGTGTTGGGGTATGTGGTGTGGGGGTAATGTGTGGGTTGGGATAAGTGTGTGTGGGGGGTCTGGGTATGTCGTTGGGGATATGTGGCGGCTTGATGTATGATAGGGTTTGGGGTATGTGGGGTTCTGGGTTTGTGGATGGGGATATGTGGGGGCTTGAGGTATGTGGATGGGGTATGTGGATGGGGATATGTGGGGGCTTGAGGTATGTGGGGTCTGGGTATGTGGATGAGGATATGTGGGGTCTTGAGGTATGTGGGGATTGGGGTATGTGGATGGGGATATGTGGAGGCTTGAGGTATGTGTGTCTGGGTATGTGGATGAGGATATGTGGGGGCTTAAGGTATGTGGGGGTTGAGGTATCTGGATGGGGATATGTGGGAGGCTTTAGGTATGTGGGTGTCTGGGTATGTGGATGACGATATGTGGGGGCTTAAGGTATGTGGGGGTTGAGGTATGTGGGTGTCTGCGTATGTGGATGGATATTTGTGGAGGCTTGAGGTATGTGGGGGTTGAGGTACATTGGGTGTGTTGGTGGTCTTGGGTATGTGAGGGGTGTGTGGGGTATGTGAGGTGTTTGTGGGTATGTGTGTTGTGGCATGTGTGTGGGTATTTGGGAGGTGCAGGTATGTGGAAGGGTCAGGGGATGTCGGTGGTCGAGGTATGTGTGAGGATGTCTGTGGGGGACGGGGTATGTGGGGGTATTTGGAATGCATGGGGTTGTGGGTAAGTGTGTTGTGGTATGTGGGGTGGGGGTACGTTGGTGGGGAATGTGGATCACGGGTATGTATTGGGGTATATGTGGAGTTTGTGGGTAAGTGTGTTGTGGTATGTGGGGGTATGTGGGAGGTTGGGGGTATGTGGGGTGGGGGTACGTTGGTGGGGGAAAGTGGAGTCGCGGGTATGTATTGGGGTATATGTGGGCGTTTGTGGGTAAGTGTGTGGGGGTATGTAGGTATGTGGGAGGTAGGGGGGATGTGGGTGGGGGTATGTTGGTGAGGGGAATGTGGAGTCACGGGTGTGTATTGGGGTATATGTGGCATTTGTGGGTAAGCATGTTGGGGTATGTGGGGGTATGTGGTAGGTGGGGGTATGTGGGGTGGGGGTATGTTGGTGTGGGAATGTGGAGAGTCGCGAGTATGTATTGGGGTATATGTGGCGTTTGTGAGTAAGTGTGTTGTGGTATGTGGGGGTATGTGGGAGGTGGGGGTATGTGGGGTGGGGGGTACGTTGGTGGAGGAATGTGGAGAGTCGCGAGTATGTATTGGGGTATATGTGGAGTTTGTGGGTAAGTGTGTTGGGGTATATTGGTGATAGCGGGTATGTCAGTATGGGGTTGCGGGGGTGGTGAGGGGTGGTGGGGGGGGGGGATGTAATCTGACAGAGAAGGGTTCTGTACTGGCAGTATCTACTGTTGTGGCACACTCCTCACCAATGCACCCCGGTTGTCATGGTGATGCGCATCTGTAGCAGCGTTTGGATGTGGATCCAAGTGTCAGAGGGCGGTACCTGGTGGATATATCTGTTTACTTGTTGTTGTGCAACCCCTGGATCCGCCCCTGTAATACTGACCCATCCAGGGGAAGGCTAATGACTGACACATGTATATATGTATGTATGTATATATATATATATATATATATATATATATATATATATATATATACACATAAACAATACCCATAGTCATTGAGAGAGGAAATGAATTCAGCAGAATCCAGAAACCGGAAACAGCTATTTCCGCAGAAATGGTTACTGTGGTTACATGTGGTTACTGTGGTCAAATGGTACATGGTTACTGGTGTAGCAGAAACTGGGGGTTGACTGTACATGGTTCCTGGTGCAGCATACACTGGTCCCTGTGCTTTCTCCCATGTTTTATTCAAGTATAGGTAGGTACTGCTGAAACTGGTTCTGGGCTGAAACATGGGAGAAGGCACTGGGACCAGTTTATATCAATTCCGCAGAAAATATACATATATTAATGACCAATGTGGGGGGTCGGTCCTAAGCATTGCTTATTCATATCAGTCGAATTAAATAACCAGTTTCCGTTCTCTCTGTTTCTTGTAGGTGAGTACCTTTACACAAGCACACTGTGCACAGCTGGTGTCTTCAGTTTGGGCCGGTAGGTGGCAGTGCGCAGGTATTGAAGTGAATGTGTCCCATAATACTGCACCAGGTAAAGGAGGCTGTATTTTGTTTTTGTGGTAAATGTTTATTCTGCTGAATAAGTTCTTTGGTTAGCACCAAAGCAATGTTCTTCCAGGCATTTTTTCTTTTTTCAATTCAGGATTATTTACACAAAAATGGTATATCGAGTGTTTATGTGTTAATGTGAGCTAACGATAGCGGTCAAATAAACAACTTATAGTAAATAAGCTCAATGGATTCCTGATAGATACATACAAGTACCAGAGTGATATGGCAACACTAGTGTCATATGACTAAATCCCGCCCGCCCACTCCCCCCCCCCCCCCCCCCCTCTTGCTCCCCCCCCCCCCCGACCCCCTGGGCCGTAATCGATTAACACGACCCGGGCGACTCGGGTCACCCGAGTCGTCAGAATTTCAAATAGAACACAGCGAGTGGAGTCGACAAATACACGTGCCGTGTGCAAAAGAACCCGACCCCAGTAACCCACCTCTTGGATGGGGTTTGCAAGGAGCGATGACATCACATTTGCGCTGGTACCATCCTGCAGGATAACAGCCACCGGTACCAGTCATACATATTTTTTTTTTGTAATATCATAGATTAATGAAATGGGAATACCACTAAACTATTCCATCATAAAAATAGTTAAAACATATTTTGCTGTAATTATATCGGCTACTAAAAAAACTAATAAAACGGCGACCATTTTTGTCACCCGAGCGTGTCGAAGCTTATTCGATTATTCAACCCGAGTCTGCAGGATGTGTGCATGCGGCAAAAAGTGGCTCAGGTGACCAGAGTCGATTAATCGATTACGCCCCACATGTCTCTGACCCACCGGAAGCCAACTCCCTACCGCACGGGACCACCTTTGGCGGTGCCCATACAGTGCTGCAGATTTACAGTCTTCATCGCGCCAACGCGACTGAAAACTCCCCCAAAACAACAAGCGACATGGTGGGCGTAATCGATTAACACGACCCAGGCGATTCGGGTCACCCGAGTTGCTAGAATTTCAAATCAAACACCGCGAGTGGAGTTGACAAAAACACGTGCCGTGTGCAAAAAGTCCCGACCCCGGTAACCCACCTCTTGGCTGGGGTTTGCTAGGAACGATGATGTCACATTTGTGCTGGTACCGTACTGCAGGTTAATAGCTACCAGTACCAGTCCTACATGTTTTGTTGTTGTAATAACACAGATTAATGAAATGGAAATATAACTAAACTATGCAATCATAAAATACTTTAGATCCTATTTTGCTGTATGTATATCAGTTATTAAAAAAAAAAAAAGTTTTGGATTAAGCCACAATTTTTTTCACCCCGAGCGTGGAGAAGCGTATTCGATTATGCGACCGGAGTCTGTAGGATGTGCGCATGCGCCAAAAAGTGGCTCGGGTGACCCGAGCTGATTAATCGAATCCGCCCGGTGGGACAGGTTGAACATGCCCCAAGTAAGGTGGCCTACTTTATGTATGTTTCCGAACGCGCCTCAGCAACTAGGGTAAGTGAGGGTGAATAACGCCACGTTGACAACAAGGGCCACATTTTGTTGGGGTTTTACATCCTCGCAACATTCATGGTCATACTAGGTTGGTGGTTGTTGGTGGTTGTCGGTGTTTTATGTCCTGGCAAAGTCTACGGTCATATCAAGACGGATACTGACTTGTGACAGTGTGCACTCATGGTGACTTTATAGTGCTGTCTCACTGAGAGACCAGGCCGCCACTCAAGTCACATTATCCTGACACTGAGCTAAACCAGTCCTTGCCTGATCTTAATAATGCCGAGCGCCTGGCTAGGATGCGACAAGTATCAATTTTTCAGTCATTGGTTTGACTAGACCAGCGTTCGAACCCGTGGGTTCGAATCCCATGATCTACCAACACGGGAGATGGATAATAAACTCATTCGGCCATCTCGTCTGCTCATGTTTGCTTTTGTTTGTTGGGGTTTTACATCCTAGCAACATTTATGGTCATATTAGGATGGGCCACATTTTGTAATTCAATCGTCGAATGACTGTGGCTTTGCAAGACATTGGTAAATTACAAAAAGATCACTTCCTTTTCGTTTTAGTCATTAGAAGTTCAACTAAGGCAATTAATTCACAAAGAGGGTTTTTAAAATGAGCCGTAACCGTCTAATGATCCACGGCGTCTTCGCCGTGACGTGTCACCGCCATTACGCTGGTGACTGGCGACCCAGTGTCCGGAGGAGGCGCTGTTTAGACATTTTAGTCATGTGCTTTATTTCGGCGTTCCCGGTGTGGCGGTTTCAGCCGTGCGCCAGTTTCAGCCGTGCGCATACTCAAGCTCAAGGCATTGTCAATGGTCGAGCAATCTTCATATAGAAAATACAGAAAAAGTGAAATATCTCTAAAACCACACCACCTATTAACAAATCGCTTGGTACGCATATAGAAAACATCTTTACCAAAAACATCATATTAAATTTCTACGGTTAGGGTTCTTGATTTCTATTAATTTTGAATAAAACTAATGTTTTGCACTGCGCGTACCGTCAAACTCAAGGCATTGTCAATGGTGGTGAGCAATCTTCATACAGAAAATCCAGGAAAAGTGAAATATCTCTAAAACCACACCACCTAGAAACAAATCGCTTGGTACACATATAGAAAACATCTTTTCCAAAAACATTATATTAAATTTATAAGGTTAGTGACTCACGACCATTGACAATGCCTTCAGTTTGACGGTATGCGCACGGCTGAAACTGGCGCACGGCTGAAACCGCCACACCGGCATCGGCTCGGCCGCACTATCGGGACGCCGCCTAGATCGCGCATGCGCAGCGTTCAGAGTAATGCCATCACTCACTGGGGATCAGCCACAGCCACAGTCACAGCCACACTCACAGCTACAGCCACTTCCCCTGTCGAAGGTCTGGAGTTTGAAAACCACGCCGAGTCAAACCAATTTCTACTTTTCGCTACTTAGCCTGGCACTAGGCATTACTAGGATAAGGCAAGGACTGGTTTGGTTAGCTAAGTATCAGGATAATGTGACTGAGTGGGATATCTGGTCATAGTGCCAGTGGCCTGATCTCCCCATGGGGCAGCACTATAAAGTCGCCATGTATGCCCACTGTCACAAGTCAGTGCCCGTCCTGATATCACCATAGATGTTGCTAGGACATAAACCACAACAAACAAACAAGTTACAGCCACATTTGACAGAAGTTTAACCACTTCAAATTTGTGTCCATTAAATGTTAAATTGAACATAAATTTGACCCAACTTTCGGCATTTTCGTACAAATTTCAAGTTAAACATATAAATGTGTTATAATACACATTGTTTCGTGAAATCAAGCTGACAGAATAATTTCGATGGACTTTCCTCCATGAATATGGCATTTGCTGCTGTCATGGCGCTAAGCCAATCAATTGGTCACATAGACTGCTCTCGTGAACACCAATTTTGGTTGGTTGTTAGAGTTTTACATCCTGGCAACATCTACAGTCATATCCCCATGTGTACCGACCTGTGACAGTGTGCACTCATGGTAACTTTATAGTGCTGCCCCACTTGGAAATCAGGCCACTGGCACCATGACCCAATATCCCACTCAGGCTCATTATCCTGACACTGAGCTAACCGGTTCTTGCCCTGTCATATTAATGCCGAGCACCAGGCTAGGAGTAGGAAGTGACAAGTGTCAATTTTATAAGTCATTGGTTTGACTCGACCAGGAACCAAACTCTCGACCTTCCGCATGCGAGGCCTGCGCTCTACCGATTAAGCCACCATGACCGGTGCACACCAATGTGGATTACTAACTACCAACTGAAAAGACTCTACATTAAAACTTACTACAACTTTATCAAATGAATACAGAAGAATATTTCTGCTTACATTCTAAATACCAATTAAATACTCATATTGATCTGACTAATATTGATCTGGTTATATGACACTACTGTTACCATATTTCTATGGAACTTTTGGGTTACATAATTTCATTGTGTTACACCCTGCAAATTGTGTATTCAAAAGTTATTTTATACTTTATTCTATATACCTTTGTGTAAATAATCCTGAATTGAAAGATGGCTGGAAGACCAGTGCTTCGGCATTGACAAAAAACCTATTCAGCAGAATAAACATATATTTACCACACACAAAAAAACAAAAAAAACGTAGAGGGAGGGAGGAGAGGGAAAACTCACACACACCAAAACAATGCATCGAATGGCACTAATACCCCTGTCACACTAGGACGTAACAGGGCAGCAAGTGGCCAATGTAAAAATCACTTTTTTTATGTTGAGATACCTAAAACTTTTCGGCGTTTCAGGGCCAAATTGGACGTCAGTGCAATGTAGTGGGCATAGGCGAAACATCGGTCCAACATAGTTGTAATGTGTCTCAACGAGTTAGAACATATTAAAAGAAAAGGTTTTTCCTCCAGCACATGCGGCGTCAACCTAGCGAAACCCTAGCATCGGCTTAGCGTAGGACTCGCATAATTACGCCCACCCTAACGAAGCTACGTTGACTCTGACGTAATTTGTAATGTGAGTCTCCGTAAGGCTCACAGTGAGCAGCGTCAGTCTAACAACAGTCCAGCGTGCTCAGCTTAAGGACAGTGAGTGCTCAATGCGCTCGACGTGAGCGTAACGGATGCGTTCATATACTCAAAGGCAAAATGTTCACACCACGTTCACACCACGTTCACACCACGTTCGAAGAACATTGGCACACGTTACTTATGTTATGCGCATGCCAGCCGTTGGTCAACTATGTCGAATACGTCAAGACATGTTGGACTTACATTAGACTAACATTACACACACGTCAGAGACACGTTAGACCTACGTTGAGATACGTTAACACCATATTGTCAGCGCGCGAGCTGCATGTTCCTCCAGTCTCTCAGTCAGTGTACTGTAAGTCAATATAGCTCAATGTAGACCAACTCTTACTGTCAACTAGAGCAGCTCACTGTCAACTGGAAGCGGCTCCCGCTGTAATCTGCCACAGCTGTGCCTGTGAACCGGAGCAACCCTCGCTCTGATTGGCTGCAGCTCAATGTGTGAGTGAGCAGCTCGGGTCGGGCCCGGCCCAGCTGAACCCCGAGAGCTTCTTCACGGCTCATTTTGCCCAGGCGGGGATCTCCGCCGGCCGGCCCGCCCAGCGCCCCCAGTCGGTCAAAATTTAAAAAAAATATCTGCCACACGCTGCCGAAACGCTTTGGAAATGTAATGGCCACTCCACCGAAATGGTATTTGAATCAACATATGTGTTGGAGGTGGGGGTGTGGTGTGGGAGTGGGGTGTGGGGTAGGGGGTGAGGTGTGTGCGCGCGGGAGTGAGGGGTGCACTTTGTTATCAAGTGTGCCTGTGAATAAGCGTATGTGTCTGTGTGGACGTGTGTCTCTGTGTGTAAACTCGTGTTTGGGTGAGTGTGTGTGAATACACCTGGGGCCATATGCATGGAGAGGTGTTAGCGGCATGTGGTGTTAACCGTCTAACACAGGGTAGCTATCACTGGTTATCAGGGGCATCGCGAAGTATGTCACGCCGTGTGCATGGGCGCCTAAACGGTTCATGTTAGCTAAACTTGAATTTATTTATAGATTTGGGAAATCTGTCTGAGCCTGTTGCTGGCGAGTACCGCTATTTCCCAATATCGCAGCCGATTCGGCGGTGGCGGTGATTTGTTTTGCTTACATTCATCGATTCGACAATATTAATATCACTGCCGATTTAGTGGCAGCGTTAATATCGCTTCGATTTTCGGGTTAATTTGCTGAAATTTCACTTATTGAGTATGTAATTCTGTTAAATATGATAGCATTGAATAGATTTGGCTCTAATATATCGCCGCCGATGCGGCGGCGGGGGCGATTTGTTTTGTTTATATTCGACAGTATGGATATCGTCGCCGATGTAGCTGCGGCGTTAATATCCCTTCGATTTTAGGGTTAATTTGCTGAAATTTCACTTATTGAGTATGTAATTCTGTTAAATATGATAGCATTGAATAGATTTGGCTCTAATATATCGCTGCCGATGCAGCGGCGGTGGGGGCGGCGGTGGTGATTTGTTTAGTTTACATTCGTCGATTCGACACTATCAATATTGCTGCCGATTTAGCGGCGATGTTAATATCGCTTCGATTTTAGGGTTAATTTGATGAAATTTCACTTATTGCGTATGTAATTCTGTTAAATATGATAGCATTGAATAGATTTGGCCCTAATCAGTACCTAACACCGCCTGTAAACCTGCTATGGGCTGGTGTTAGAATCTCTGACTTTAAACTCACGGTGTTTCCCTAACACTGCTCCATACATACCGACTTATCGCCCCTAAACTGGAAATCCCGCCCAAAACACGTTTTGGCTCGCTAACACCGCGGAGTTAGTTTTACTGGAAGTGACATATCCTGACACACACTTGTGCTAGTATAGTCATGTTAGCATTGATCTAGACAAAACTGCAACAGAAGCTATTACAGTATAAGTAGAACCAGTGGCACATAGTGATTGACATACAACAATTTGCAAACTATGTTTTTCAGCTATTTTTCAAAATGGTCACCATTCCGACACATTTCATGGCATTTTTCCATTTCTAGTGACGCTAGATTCATGAGAATATATCAGCTCCAGACTGGGCCCCACTGACAATAATACCACCCCGCCCCACCACCACCTCCACCTCCACCTGCCCGACCCCTTCTCCTGCATCCACCCCCCTTCACCTTCCCCATCTACTAGTACTTCCCCATCTTCAACACCCACCGACAGTTTCACTAAGTCGGGGTCAGGGAAGTGCATGCTGCTTGCCACTTAGTGATTGACAATGTGGTTGATGTTCCATAGATTGCGCGTTTGCGTCAGCAGGCCCAGTTTTACCCCATTGTTATATATACAATATATATAATCTATATAATATATATAATATATATATAATATATATATAATATATATATAATATATGTAATATATATAATATATGTAATATGCATAATATATATAATATATATATAATATATATAATATATATAATTTAATATATATAATTTATATATAATATCAAATATATAATTATATAATGTATATAGTGTATATAATGTATATAATGTATATAATGTATATAATATATAATGTATATAGTGTTTATAATGTATATAGTGTATATAATATATATAATATATAACACGTCACATATAACACATATATCATATATATCTTATATATCATATATATTTAATTTAGAGATATTTTAAGTGAAAACATGCACAATTAATTTTAACCAGCATGCACATCGAAATGTTGGAAATATCTACCTAGTTTTGGATTTGGCACTATAGACTATAACATGGTGCAGGAACATCAAACTGCGACAATTGTTTAATAACTGCACCAGTACATAAGGTGAATCTAGGCAAGTGTTTAGAAAATGTGATACTTTCATCATATTACACAACTTCAAGTTTTGGGGTTTGGCACGAAGGGAAGAAGCAGTATGTACTGTTTGTTTCAAATTTATCATTTAACTTCTTGCTACATTGCAGCACGGCTACTTATAAAACAAAGCGTAAGCATTGTGGAAAGTTGTCGGCGACAGAGCGTAGACACTAGTAAAACAAAGCGGAACATGATCCTGTATGTTTCCAGCCCAGGGGTGCTCGTGGGAGCGGTCAACCCGTCATTATGGACAATGTTGACCTATGAGGCGGCCTCCACATTGGGTGAATCAGTAATGCAGTAGCGTCATAAGTCATCGGAGGCTCCATAACTCACCTGGTACTACATTACTCACCCGGTTCATAATTCACTTGGTGCTCCATAACTCACCAGGGATTCCATAATTTACCTGGTTCTCCAAAACTCACCTGATGGTTCACAACTCACCGGGTGTTCCATTACTCACCTGGTTCTCCATAACTCACCTGCTGTTCCATAACTCATATGGTACTCAGCAACTCTCTAGGTGCTCAATGATTCACCTGGTACTCCATAACTCACTTGGGATTCCATAATTTACCTGGTTCTCCATATCTCACTTGCTGATTCATAACTCACCTGATGGTTCAAACCTCACCTGGTGTCCTATCACTCACCACCCTTAATAGCCGATGTTTACTTTTTGTGCTGGGGGTCATTAAACAAACAAACCATAACTCACCTGGTGCTTCATAACTCACATAGTGCTCCATAACTCACCTGGTTGTCCATAGTTCACCTGGTACTCCATAATTCACTTGGTTCTCCATAACTCACAGTGTGTCCCATAACTCAGTTGGTTCTCCACAACTCTTCTGGTGCTCCATAACTCACCTGTTTTTCCATAACTCACCTGGTGCTTCATAACTCACCTAGCTTTCCCATAACTCTTCTGGTGCTTCATAACTCACCTGGTTTTCCATAACTCACCTGGTACTCCCTAACTCACCTGGTTTATCCACAACTCTCCATCACTCACCTGGTGCTCCATAACTCACCTGGCTTTCCCATAACTCTTCTGGTGGTCCATAACTTACCTGGTTTTCCATAACTCACCTGGTACTCCCTAACTCACCTGGTTTATCCACAACTCTCCATCACTCACCTGGTGCTCCATAACTCACCTGACTTTCCCATAACTCTTCTGGTACTTCATAACTCACCTGGTTTTCCATAGCTATCCTGGTACTCCCTAACTCGCCTGGTTTATCCACAACTCTCCATCACTAACCTGGTACTCCATAACTCACCTGGTGCTCCATAACTCACCTGGTGCTCCATAACTCACCTGGCTTTCCCATAACTCTCCTGGTGCTTCATAACTCACCTGGTTTATCCACAACTCTCCATCACTCACCTGGTACTCCATATCGCCTGTGAGGTCAGTTGTAAGTGGCCTGAGGAGGTGGGAATGTAGAGGGAAGGAGGAGGGGTCAGTAGGGGGCTGTTAATCATGTTGATGGTCAGTGGACTGGTCAGCGGCTGTTCAGTTCTACCCCCTATCACATTACTCACACGGCCAACCTCTCCTCACCTCACCCACTGTGAACTAAATTCACCTGCTAGAATCCCGGTGGAATCAAACCAATGACCTACACAATTTATACTTGTTGCTACCTAGCATGACGCTCGGCATTGCTAGGATAGGGCAGATCAGTATCAGGATAATGTGACTGAGTGGGATATTAGGTCATGGTTCTGGCAGCGTGTTCTCCCAGTGGGTTAGCACTATAAAATCGACATGAGTATGCACTGTCACAAGTCGGTACCCGTCCTGATGTGACCTTTGATGTTGCAAGGACATAAAACTCCAACAACCAACCACCCACCCCATCCCACCCACTATGAAGCATCACCAATCTCACCTCCCAGACGTGGTGGCCGAATCGGTAGAGCGCAGGCTGCCCGTGTAGAAGCTCGGGAGTTCGAACCCCGGTAGAGTCAAACCAATGACTTACAAAAGTGATACTTGTCGCTACCTAGTCTGGGGGTCGGCATTGCTTGGATAGGGAAATGATAGGTCAGCTCAGTATCAGGATAATGTGACTGAGTGGGATATCATGTTATGGTTTCGGCAGCCTGGTCTCCTGGTGGGCCAGCACTATAAAGTAGTCATGAGTGCAGACTGTCATGAGTCGATATCCATCCTGATATGACCATAGATAATGCTAGGATATAAAACGTAAACAAAGAAACCAAACTCACCTAAAATAAGACAATACAGTAAAACCTCTCTAAACCGACCGACCATGGGACCGACTTTAAATGGTCCATTTACGGAGGTGGTCGGTTTAGAGAGGGTTTTTTAAAATCATCACAATGGTATTATATGGGAGATCGTTTGGGACCTCAATAATGCGATCGATATAGGGAAGTGATCGATCTGTGGATGTGGTCGGTTAGAGAGGTTTTACTGTATATTATTTCTGCACACACATACCAAGTGTACAAGCACAAAATACAATTGTCGATGTTGCTCGCAACATGGGTAATTGAACAAGCTGGAGTCAGATTCTTATTCAGACGCCTGGTGGCGCTGCCTATACTCAAACTTTAACATTAAATATGTACATCGACGTCTGCCACGCCTAGCGGGTCTTTTGGAACTACACCGAGTAACCACGCAGAAATGGCGGACGTGCATATGTAAATTAAATATGACGTCGATAGACGAAATCTGTAACAAAGTTACGGGTATTTGGCACGCTTTTGACTTTTCGGCCCGGCTAGCTGCTATATAAAGTGAGCAAAACCCGAACTCGGCCACTACAACTTGGCGGCGGACGGCGACGGACATTCTACTCTGCCATCCCACCCACCCCACAATAAAAGACTAAAACTATAGGGCTTAAGCATCCTGGGGCCTTCTCTCATTATACTCACGCATGTACGATTACCATTCTAGTGCATTAAAAAGTCCAAATATATACCATTCATCTGAGTCTGCGTAGTTCAATTATGTTGCCACGACTACAAAGCAGACACCAGGTGACACTTAGGCCGTAATCGATTAAACAACTCGGATCATCCAAACCACTTTTTTGCTCATGCGCAGATCCTACAACCTTGGGTTGCATAACCGAATACCCCCGAGGCTGAACAAAATGGTGGCTTAATTCAAAACTTAAAAAAAAAAAAATATATATAACTACAGCGACTTAGGATTTAAAGTATTTTATGATTTCATAGTTTAGTTTATATGTCCATTTCATTAATCTGGGTTATTTTATTTGTTAAACCATTAAAAAAACACGTGGGACTTGTACTGGTAGCTGTAGGCTTACCTGTACCAGCAAAGATTTGCACACGGCCGGTGTATTTTTAGGTTCACCTCGGGGTGTACTATTTGAAATCTTGACGACTCGGATGATCCGAATGGTCCGTAGCGTCATAATCGAATACGGCCTTAAGTGTCCATTCACCATTCCCTCCAACTAATTTCAAATGAAGAACTACAGTGTTTCACTGGAAGAAATGTTTGATAGCTAGAAGCTCCACTGTTCACTGCTCACCGCTCACCACCCCCTCCCGCCTCCTCCCCCTCCTCCTCCTCCTCCTCCTCCTCCTCCTCCTCCTCCCCTCCTCCTCCTCCTCCTCCTCCTCCAGGCACCCATCCTCCCACTTACATCGGGAGTCTTGTCACCTTCTTGCCAACAGCCAACCACCTGCCTGACCCACAACCATGTTACCTCTACACCCCCACCATAATACCCGCACCGCCACTGCACTACTGTAGTAGTACTAACCAAACCGCTTCATCTACCTTAACTCCGCGACCATTTATCAAATAGCGGATCACACGTGATCGATATACGGTGCTCAAGCGATTAATTATGTGATTGTAGTGTAGCAAACCCACAACGCCTTGAGCTCAAAAAGGAATCTTTGCTACCTGAAGTGGCAACTTGTACAGCCGTGCTCCATTGTAAATGTTTGCGGTTTTACGTCCTAGCAACATCTAAGGTCATATCAGGATGGATACTGACTTGTGACAGTGTACACTCATAGAAAGTTTATAGTGCTGCCACACTGGGAAACCAGGCACGCTGACACCATGACTCGATATCCCACAGTCACATTATCCTGATACTGTGCTAACCAGTCCCTATCCTATCCTATTTTCTCGCTGTAATGGCGTAAAGAAACCACTAATCAATCAAACCTATTTTATTAATGCCAAACACCAGGCTAGGTAGCGACAAGTATCAATTTTATAACTCATTGGTTTGACTCGACTGGGATTCTAACTCGCGACATTCTGCACGGGAAGCCTGCGCTCTACCGATTCGGCCACCAGATAACATTCGCATAATAAATTATGCAACATATATTTATGCCCTGCTGCAGAAAAGAAGAATTATTATTATTCGGCTGAATAGATTTGTTATTTTTAGCAAGAAATCAGTTTTGTCAGAGCAGACGATCAAATTGCTGCCGAGGTTGGTGGGTGCTGGCTGGATTGTTATTCCTTTCAGCGCCATGTTGTTGTGTAGCGTGACGCTGACAGACGACAGCCGCAACTGACCACGTGATCCCACGTGACTCATCACAGCGACAGCGCCACCTCACCACGCATCATTCACACCCCGGGCAGACTGTGACCTCTGACCTTCAATAAATGTCACACCGTTCACTCTGACCTCTCCGATCCGCTGACCTCGACACCTGAATTAAAGCCTGATCTGAATCCATTCGGACCGTTTCTTATCATTATTGCCTTCCCATTATGGCTTCTTCGGTGTAGCTAGGTTGGTGTTGTTGCTGCAGCCAAGTTGTTGTTGCACCCGTGTTGTTGTTGCACCCAGGTTTTTGTTGTTGTTCCCAGGTTGTTGTTGTTGTTGTCGCACCCAGGTTGTTGTTGTTGCACCCAGGTGTGGTGTTCTCTGTGGCAGATTGGTTAGAATGTCTGACTCTTTTCTAGATCGGACTCCTAATCTGAAGGTTGGTGGTTTGATTCCCCATGCCCTCACCTCTGCCAATTTAGATTTCCACCGCTGTGTATAACTTACAGCGTCATCAAAGGCTGGTTGCTCTCATACCATGTCTATGTGGTGTGGGAGGTTAAAAATCCGTTGGGTCGGTAAAAGTGTAGGCTCGGGCTTTCTGTCAACAAACTGTCTAATGGTGAAAACAAGTCTATTCAGACTTATCCATGATATGCAGAAAAAAAGGTTGTTGTTTTTGCGCCCAGGTTGTTGCTTCACCAGGTTGTTGTTGCACCCAGGTTGTTGTTAGTTCACACATGTTTCACCAGGTTGTTGTTGTTGCACACATGTTGTTTCACCAGGTTGTTGTTGCACCCATATTGCTGTTGTAGAAATGTTATTGTTTCACCAGGTTGTTGTGGTAGTGGCGGGTGGTGGGTGATAGTTTGGGTGATTGTAGTAATGGGTTGTGGTAGTGGTGGTGGATGGTGGTGGATGGTGGTGGATGATGATGGTGGGTGTGGGTGGTAGTTGGGGTATGATAGTGGGTAGTGATTGTACTAGTGGTGGGTATGGGTGGTAGTATGGTTGTAGTAGTAGTGGTTGTGGTAGTGGTGGTGAATGGTGGTGGGTATGGGTGGTAGTTTGGTTGTAGTGGTTATGGTAGTGATGGTGGGTGTGGGTGGTAGTTGGGGTATGATAGTGGGTAGTGATTGTTCTGGTGGTGGGTATGGGTCGTAGTATGGTTGTAGTAGTAGTGGTTGTGGTTGTGGTAGTGGTGGTGGATGGTGGTGGGTATGGGTGGTAGTTTGGTTGTAGTGGTTATGGTAGTGGTGGTGGGTGATGGTGGGTGTGGGTGGTATTGAGTGATGATAGTGGGTAGTGATTGTATGGTGGTGGGTATGGGTGTAGTATGGTTGAGTAGTAGTGGTTGTGGTTGTGGTGGTTGGGTATGGGTGGTAGTTTGGTTGTAGTGGTTATGGTAGTGGTGGTGGGTGATGGTGGGTGTGGGTGGTAGTTGGGGTATGATAGTGGGTAGTGATTGTACTAGTGGTGGTATGGGTGGTAGTTTCGTTGTAGTAGTAGTGGTGTGGTGTGTGGTGGAAAAGGGGTGTGAGTGGGGTATGATAGTGGGTAGTGATTGTACTAGTGGTGGGTATGGGTGGTAGTTTGGTTGTAGTAGTAGTGGTTGTAGTTGTGGTAGTGGTGGTGGATGGTGGTGGGTATGGGTGGTAGTTTGGTTGTAGTGGTTATGGTAGTGGTGGTGGGTGATGGTGGGTGTGGGTGGTAGTTGGGGTATGATAGTGGGTAGTGATTGTACTAGTGGTGGGTATGGGTGGTAGTTTCGTTGTAGTAGTAGTGGTAGTGGTGGTGGATGGTGGTGGGTATGGGTGGTAGTTTCGTTATAGTAGTAGTGGTAGTGGTGGTGGGTGATGGTGGGTGTGGGTGGTAGTTTCGTTGTAGTAGTAGCAGTTATGGTAGTGGTTGTGGGTGATGGTGGGTGTGGGTGGTAGTTGGGGTATGATAGTGGGTAGTGATTGTACTAGTGGTGGGTATGGGTGGTAGTATGGTTGTAGTAGTAGTGGTTGTGGTAGTGGTGGTGGATGGTGGTGGGTATGGGTGGTAGTTTGGTTGTAGTGGTTATGGTAGTGGTGGTGGGTGATGGTGGGTGTGGGTGGTAGTTGGGGTATGATAGTGGGTAGTGATTGTTCTGGTGGTGGGTATGGGTCGTAGTATGGTTGTAGTAGTAGTGGTTGTGGTGGTGGATGGTGGTGGGTATGGGTGGTAGTTTGGTTGTAGTGGTTATGGTAGTGGTGGTGGGTGAGGGTGGGTGATGGGTATGGGTGGTAGTTTCGTTGTAGTAGTAGTGGTAGTGGTGGTGGAAGGTGGTGGGTATGGGTGGTAGTTTCGTTGTAGTAGTATGGTAGTGGTGTGGGTGATGGTGGGTGTGGGTGTAGTTGGGGTATGATAGTGGGTAGTGATGTACTAATAGTCGTTGTAGTAGTAGTGGTAGTGGTGGTGGAAGGTGGTGGGTATGGGTGGTAGTTTCGTTATAGTAGTAGTGGTAGTGGTGGTGGGTGATGGTGGGTGTGGGTGGTAGTTTTGTTGTAGTAGTAGCAGTTATGGTCGTGGTTGTGGGTGATGGTGGGTGTGGGTGGTAGTTGGGGTATGATAGTGGGTAGTGATTGTACTAGTGGTGGGTATGGGTGGTAGTTTCGTTGTAGTAGTAGTGGTAGTGGTGGTGGATGGTGGTGGGTATGGGTGGTAGTTTCGTTATAGTAGTAGTGGTAGTGGTGGTGGGTGATGGTGGGTGTGGGTGGTAGTTGGGGTATGATAGTGGGTAGTGATTGTACTAGTGGTGTGTATGGGTGGTAGTTTCGTTGTAGTAGTACTGGTTGTGGTAGTGGTGGTAGTGGGTGGTAGTTGGGGTATTGCAGTGGTGTTGGTGGTGGTGGGCATATGTGATAGTTTGGTTGTGGTGGGTGGTGAGTGTGAGTGGTACTAGTAGTTGGGGTGAGAGATGGTGGGTGGTGGTGGTAGTGGGTATGGGTGGTAGTTTGGTTGTAGTAGTGGTGGGTGGTGAGTGTGGATGATAGTTGGGATGATGGTGAGTGGTGGTGATGGTGGGTGGTGGTGTTGTGATGGTGGTGGTAGCAGTGGTGGTGGTAGGGGTTTGGTGAAGGTGGTGGTGGTTTAGTGGTGGTGCTGGTGTGGGATGGTGGTGGTGGTGTGTGTGATGGTGGTGGTGGTGAGCTGGTGGTGGTGTGTGATGGTGGTGGTGGTGGTGTGTGTGATGGTGGTGGTGGTGAGCTGGCTGGTGTGTGATGGTGGTGGTGGTGGTGGTGGTAATGGTGGTAATGGTGGTGCTGGTGCTGGTGCTGGTGGTGTATGATGGAGGTGGTGGTGGTGGTGGGGGGGGGGGATGCTGGTAATGGTGGTGGTGGTAGTGGTGGTGGTGGTGGTGGTAGTGGTGGTGGTGGGGGTGAGCTGGCTGGTGCAGGGCGGTCAGACTGCGGCCAGCAGGCACCAGTCAGTCAGTGCCCGCGGCTGTACACTGACTCACATCACTCCAACAACATCCACAGGTGCCAACTGACCATCATGTCCTCGTTTTGAAGCTGCTTCTCAATTATATACGCGAGGTGTCGTGTATTATGCTAATGTGTGTGCGTATAGACTTATTTACCAGCAGCTTAGGCATTTATATGTGCATATATAATATATACATATATAAATGACATATGTGTAAAAAAAATAGGAAAAACAATTTGTGAGTGAGGATAGCACGCATGCTCACAAGCGGTGGTGGAGTGGGAGGGTGACCCCTAGATGGAAGAGCCCACTCCCGCCCAGATAGGCGAGGGGGGGGGGGGGAGAGAGAAGCGCCAACTGTAACTCCCCAATTATCGCCCATGATAAGGGTGTTATTGCCACACATTTATACATACATACATACCTTCCTACATACATACATACCTTCCTACATACATACATACATACATACATACATACATACATACATACATACATACATACATACATACATACATAACTACGTACTATATCGTTTATAGCAAACTGCTACAAGATTCACTTGCGAATTGACTAAATCTTTAAGTCACCTTTGACAGGGTGGCAGCAATGGTAGCGTCTACTAGCGTTTGGTTGACAATATCTCAATTTTCTGTTCAGTCTATACTCGCATAATTTGCTATGCATCACTCACATATATGTGACTGATTATATAATATAGTCCCGCCCCGCGCAGGGGGGAGGGGCCGAGTGCATGCTGGTCCTCCCCCCCCCCCCCCCCCCGGCAGGTGCCACTGTGGTGGGTTTCATCAGCCCGGCTGCTGGTTGGTGTTTCACATGTTAAAACATACAATTATATTATACATGAGATAGGTAAGTATGAATACACATCAATATGAAATTGCTATGAACAAATACACATCATCATCAGCATCATCATCATCATCATCACCATCATCACACATCTTTCACATTCATATATACATTTATACATATAATATAGCAACTGTTTAACCAAGAGAACAGCCAGCGCACCAAGTGGTAGGTTTGATCATTTTGATTACACAGTACAGGCTGAGTGAGCCGTCTTAGTAGTATAAGGTCTTTGGATGTAGTCAGCTCGCAAGTAGATCTCATACTAGTTTGCTAGAAAGGATTTCCACCACCACCACGCCCTCTGACGGCAATGGAAGAACTACTGTTGTGGGTAGCAGTTCACAGCACAACCTGCTCCGTGGGAAAGGTGTTATAGACGATATCCACCGCCAATCCATCCCTCTGACGACAGTAAAAGAACTAATATTGTGAGTTGCAGCTCACAGTGCAGCATGCTTAATAGAAAAGGTCTTATAGAGGATTTCCACCACCATCCCCACCCTTTGACGACAGTAGAACTAATGTTGTGGGTAGCAGTTCACTGCACAGTGTGTTCTGTATGAAAGGTCTTATAGAGGATTTCCACTGCCACCAACCCGACCTCTGGTAACAGTGCCAAAAACTATAATTTGTGGGTTATAGCTCACTGCTCTATGGAAAAGGTATATTGTGTACTTACAGGACCGATTCACTCTCCTTGCTCCACACAGTTACACACACTAGGAAGGCCAAAAAGAAAAATATTCATGTTTCCGCTTGCAGTCGAAAAATGTGTGGGGTCTGTAGCTATGTTTAACTTTTTTTTTTAGTTGTCACTATTTTCATTTCAGTACTACTAGTATTACTAGGCTATGATGGCATGTTAAAGCAAGCGGGACACTATTCAGTTCTGTGTTCCAACGATAGGCGTGTGCCCGCTGTCAAACTGTATCGATACTACTATCAGATCTGAGTTCAACTGGACTATGTAAGAGTGTGATTTTTTCTCTCTCAGGGTGGGAGGTTCTAACACGGTGTAAACGTGCCGGCTGGTGGTGTGGGTGGTGTGAGACAGGTCAAGTGAAATCACTACAGGTAATGAAGGAAACAGAGTAGGAAATGAAAGGTAAGAGAATGACACTCCTCAG